>BSBK01001222.1:445000-670000 GCA_027943335.1 Chamaecyparis obtusa | reverse complement strand
ATTTCCAAATCAATTTCACAATGAGGTATGTATCTTGACCTAATTAATTTTCAAGTATTTCCAAATTGACTCATGCTATGCCAATTCCAATTCCAATTCAAATGAATAAGTGTTGAATGTTAGGTACATTGCTAAGCTTCCATTTTACACCTATTCATTTTGGTGAGCCCGTTTATGACAACTCTTTCTTTTATGGTGTTAGATTTAAATCCTGCATGCTTATAAGATTAGATTTCTTGCATTTATATTTCAAAAATACAAAAAAATTGCAAAATTCCTTTAAAAATAGAAAAATATTTACATTTTCATGCTTTTAGTGCTTTCTTTGTATTTAACATGTATGATTCTTGTTTTGAGTACTTTGATGAGGCTTTTATTGTACAAGAGGATAGATTCCCTAATTAGGTACATGGTAGTGAGGATGAAAATGGTTTGAATACGATCTTCATGGATCCTATTCCTATTTCACTCTCCTCCACAACCTCTCCAATTGACCTTTACCATAGGGTGTGTGCATGGTTACCTTCATGTCCCACTATTTGTAATATTGATAAACCTAAAATGATCTATCCTACACCTTTGATGATGGTAAAAGGATTTCCTCGTATAACAATTAAAGGTAAACCTAGAGATCCTTTGGATTTCTTTGATAACACTGATTCCGTTTCACATGCTTATCGCACACAGAATAACCCTCAGCCTACTGTTCCAGTTTCTTTACCTCCTTCTCAACCTATGCTTCCTCAAGCACCTAGGTATACATCTACCTTTAAGGAGTACAACTTAGTTGACCAATTACGTGCTACTCCTGCTAAGATATCTTTATGGGAATTACTTCAAACCTCCCCTACATATCATGAGGCATTACAAAAAGCTTTATCTAGTCTTCCTGCTTCGCCTCCTAATCAAGAGAACAATCATTCTATTTTGGATTGTATGCATACTATGCCTTCTGTACCTCCTATTGTGTTTTCTAATAATGACTTACCTTCCCTAGAGGTGCAGAATCAATATGATGCTCTTATGATGGCTGTCTCTATTAATCAGAGTATCATTCAAAGAACCTTAATTGATAATGGATCTGGACTTAATGTTTTTAGCATGGATATGCTCAAGGCAATTAAGGTTGATCTATCTACTATTCAACCTGATAATGTGCCTATACGTGGATTTGACAATATTGCAAAAAGAACTTTGGGCATTATCACCTTACCTGTTAAAGTTGGTCTAGTTATTCTAAATACTCATATTCATGTTATGCCTGGACCTCTCAATTATAATCTTCTTTTAGGAAGACTTTGGTTACATACTATGCATGTAGTTCCTTCTACTCTTCATTGAAAGGTTAGGTTCATCTATAATAACTTAATGTATACATTACATGCAGATGATGCCCTGAATCCTTGCTTGAATGTTGAATATGCCAAAAACTCTGAACCTATTCAACCTAGTAAAGAAATTGAAAAATAATCGGAGATACAAAAATTTGAGATAAAACAACCTGAGATTCAACAACAAGAAGCCCCATCCTCTTCTTTTTTGACTGAGGATGATTGGGGGACATTGGATTTTAATCCTACATTTATTGGAGAATACAAGGTCTCTGATTTGCAATTCATGAAGCAACAGAATGAATTTGAGAAAAAAGTGTTTATTTCTTCTCCACTGTCTGAAGAATTAAAAAGTTATTTTGTTGCCGCTTTGATTAATGAAACGCTTGACACTATAAAGCCTGCTTGTTATGACATTATGACATATGCTGCTCCTTGGACTCCCTCTAACATGACTGATCGATATGGTCCTGGTTATCATTTGCTTAAGAAATCAATATTTAATGGAAAAGGATGTGGTAAATACGAATAAGGTATACAAGTACCTTTGGATAATGAAGTTTATGATCATACATATGGATTAGGATTCAATCCTTATAGACAGCCATCAACTTTTCCTCTTAATGTTAATCATATTTGCAATGGACAGTTGAAGTTGGTTAACCCATTACTTATTGACCTTAATCAACCTTCCTCTTTGGATATTTTTCCTAAAGATGAAGCCCTAATGGAATTTTTAGGGGTTTATGAAGATTTACCTAAGTTTCATCACAAACGAGGAAAGCCTTATTGTTTGAAAACCGATGCTTATTTTGGAGAACATGAAGAACATGATATTCTCCCTTTACCAATGGATTCTCTAGTAAGAAGTGATTTTTTAATTATTGAAACTATTGATATTCAAGTGGATGAAAATGACTTTGAAAGGATGATAAAAATTGGGAAATGTTTGAATAAGGATGAACGTGATCACTTGGTTTCCCTTTTGCTTGAATTTAAAGATATCTTCACTTGGACATATTTCGATATGTCGGGTATAGATTCTGAGATTGTTACTCATAACATTGTTTTAAAGCCAAATATGAAACCTGTGAAACAAAAAATTTGAAAGATGAATCCACGAATTGCTTTATTAGTCAAAGGAGAAATTGAAAAATTATTGGATTCTGGATTTATCCATTCTATAGATTATTCAGATTGGATTTCAAACATTGTGCCTATGTCAAAAGGAGAAAATAAGATAAGGATGTGTACTGATTTTAGAGATTTAAATAGGGCATCCTTGAAGGATGATTTCCCGCTACCTGAAATTGATATGATTGTGGATTCAATAGCAGGCCATGCCTTGTTATCTTTTATGGATGGTTTTTTGGGATACAATCAAATCTTTATCCCCCCTGAAGATCAATTTAAGACTACATTTATAACACCTTGGGGAACCTTTTGTTGAGTCATGATTCCCTTTGGATTAAAAAATGTAGGAGCAACTTATCAACGGGCTATGACTTTGATTTTTCATGATTACATTCATAAGATTCTTGAAGATTATGTGGATGACATCTTGGCAAAATCTACACAAAAAGAGGATCATGTTACTATTTTACAACAAATATTTGAAAGGATTAGAAGTTATAATATGAGATTGAATCCTAAGACATGTGTCTTTGGAGTTGATTCCAGTAAATTATTAGGATTTATAATCTCTAAGTGAGCCATCAAAGTAGATACTGAAAAGATTGAAGCTATCATTAATATGCCTCCTCCTAAGAATATCTCACAGTTACGAAGCTTACAAGGAAAAATACAAGCTATTCATCACTTTATTTCTAATTTAGCGTACCAAACTATTCATTTTACTTGCTTGCTTAGAAAGGATACCACTTTCTCTTGGAATGAGGAGTGTAAACAAACTTTTGAGCAATTTAAGGAGTATCTTGCGAATCCTCCTATCTTGCAACCTGAAAATTTTGATAAACCATTTCAATTATACACTTCAACGACTCCATGAGCCGTGAGTGCGCTGTTAGCTCAACTTGATGATAATGATAAAGAAAAGCCTATGTATTACATTAGTTAGACTTTACTTGATTATGAAACACGATATACAGATTTAGAAATACAATGTCTGGCTATAGTTTATGCATGTCAGAAACTCAGGCATTATTTGATAAATGTTGAAGTTAATGTGATTGTTAAGTTTGATCCTTTGAAACATCTTTTCTCACAAAATAATCTCTCAGGCCAATTGGCAAAATGGGTGATGTTGCTTACAAAATTTTATCTTAATTTTATTTCTCAGAAATCTATTAAGGGACAAGCATTAACAAATTATCTAGCCGAAGCTCCTTGTCCTTACCTAGATGAAACTTCTACTTCTATAGAATTTCCTAATGATAATATCCTAACTCTTCAATAGAAGGATATTTGGGAATTATATTTTGATGGATCTAAATGTAAGACAGGTTCTGGTGTGGGTATCATCTTGATTTCCCCTACAAAAAAACCCATCCCTTTATCATATAAATGAACCTTTCCTTGCACTAATAACATTGCAGAGTATGAAGCTCTTATAACGGGACTACGAGTAGCTTCATCCCTCAATATCAAACATTTACATACATATGGAGATTCACAACTAATAGTTGAACAGATTAAAGGAGGATATCAGACTAAAAATGCTAAAATGACACAATATAGAGATTTAGCTCTTGATGTGCTTTCACAATTCTCCTCTTATATGATTCAGACTTTACCTAGAAAGGAAAATCAACATGCAAATGCCATGGCCAATGCAGCTTCCCTGGTTTGTCTCGAGAATAATGTGGAAAACTTTCAATTTACTATACAAACTCTTAAATACCCTGCAATTTATGATAAGTTTACCGCTGACTATTTTAACTTGCATTTGGATGAATGGTATTCACATATTTTTCATTTTTTGAAAGATGGTACTTTTCCTGAATCGGCAACAAGGAACATGCGTAACCGTATTAGGAAACTTGCAGCACAGTAAATCATTTTAGGAGATATGCTTTACAAACATTCTTATGAGGGATTATTATTATGATGTCTTAATAGAACTAAAATTCCTGTAGCTTTAGTAGAGGCTCATTCCGATTCTTGTGGGGGACATTTTGGTGGAAAATCCTTGGTTAATAAATTACTTTGAATGGGATATTATTGGCAAATAATGGAACAAGATTCTTTCATTTTTGTTAAGAAATGTCCTCAATGTCAACAACATAGTAATTTGATTCATGCTCCTGCTTGTGAGCTTCGTAATCAAGTTTCTCCATAATCAAATTTCTCCACGGCCTTTTAGTATTTGGGGTTTTGACCTTATTGGAAAAATCTCACTAACTTCTTATCAAGGACATACTTACATTCTCACCGCTATGGATTACTTTATGAAGTGGGTTGAAGTTGTTCCTCTTTGTTCAACAATGGAAAATGTTATTTGTGATTTCATCCTTAATAATATCATAACAAGATTTGGTATTCCTTCAACGATAATTTCAAATAATGGAATGTCTTTTAAAAACAAAGAAGTTGTGAAATTCTTGGAGAAATATAGGATTCAACATCGATTTTCAACTCCTTACTATCCTCAATCTAATGGACAAGCTGAAGCATTGAATAAAATTATTGAACAAATTTTGAGAAAAATAGTTAGTAAGCATGCAAAAGATTGGCATACTCAATTGACTTATGCTTTATGGGCCTATAGGACTAGTGTTTGTACCACCATGGGCACTTCTCCTTATAACCTTTTCTATGGTACTGATGTTATTATGCCTTTGGAACTAGAAATACCTTCTTTACAAATTTCATTTCATGGGATAATTGATAAAGATACTTTTCATGAACAATGCTTACAAGAATTAGAAATGTTGGATGAACAATGAATACATGCATTAGAACATATAAAAGCTTATCATAAATCTCTTCAGAAACAATACAATCATAAGGTAATTGAATGAACATTTGCAGTTGGTGATTTAGTCCTTTATGAGAGTCAACGGAATGTGAATGCTTTACCGGGTGAAAAAGGAAAATTTAGCCCTAATTAGCTTGGACCTTTTTTTGTTATTGAAGACTTTGGTTCGGGTGCTTACAAAATTGTTGATATGGATGGTGTTTCTTTAAAGGAACCCATTAATATTATGCATCTTAAATGTTATTACCCTTAATCTCATTTTGTTTCATGTGCATTTATGTATTCCTTATAAAGATTTGTTTTATAGGTTATATAGTTTTACCAAAATTATATATCGAATATGTTTATGTAATTTCTTTCTTTCTTTCTATTAAGTTTTTTATTGATGAAAGCATAGTAATCAAACATAGAACTAATCAGTAGAGAAAGTTTTTCATTCATCAAAAAAATAGTTTTCAAAGTTCTAATACATATGTGGCCAATGGCCCTATCTATCACTATGTCACTCTAATGGATGATGACTCCCAAATCTCTCTACTCTGTGATGGGAAGATGACGATTTGTGTGTCCGTGTATGGCTCTTGGATATGCTCATACCCTATACACATCCTCAAAGACTCTGTACCTCTGCCATCAGTTTCTCTTCCCTTTCTCTGCACATTCTCAGCTCTCATTGGATACATACAAAGATGTCGGCATGTCTACCGGGATCTCTATGACCAATGGAAGACTCTTGCTCATCGGCTAGTAGTCAATAGGATATAATGGTATCCTTGAGAATCATGGATACAAAGCTCCTCCACTCTACTACGCTAGCTGTAGATAGAAAAAAATTTATCAGTCTAGTATCCTGTCTATGTAAATCATATATTCAACCAAATTTCAATCAAGTTCATACCTGGGTCTCCCTCTTGGACATCACTAAAGTGTCTAAATAGTGGGGGCATGGAGTGACTACTCTCTCCACACTCACTATATCTTGATCTTGGTGGTGGTGTCTCTATGTGGGGCCATGGGGGCTGTCGTGATCTCAGTGGTGATGTGTGAGTAATAGGTATATCTATACTAGTATCATCACCTGGGGGCATGTCCTCGACTCTCTCCTCTGCTCTCTCCTCCTCCATGGGATCTTCCTCAAATATGTACTCCTCCTCATCTCTGATATCCTCATCCTCCTCGATGGCTCCACTATCCCAGTGTGTCCCCTCTGTAAAGCCTAGATCACTTGTAGGATAATCCTCAGGAAATATAGGATGGGTCCCCTCCAAACTCCAGTACCTGATGTAATCTTGGCTCACACCTAAATAGGCTACATCTGATGGTACCTCTATATCCTCTATCTCCTCTGCATCACTATCCTCTATGTCTACTATTGATGGTCATCATATGGCATTGGGTCTTTGATAGTATCTCATTGGATGAACATAGTGAGGTACTACCTTAGGGACTCCCTGTAATATGCTAAACTATCTCATCACCTGATCATAATAGTAGGGCACCACTATATGACTCTGATGACCCTCTAGTAGCTTACACTACTATGAATGTCTCATCTAGAATCATGTATCATACCACTCTATCATCTGACACTAGGGTCTCCATATCACATCGATGCTAGCAATATGGTCTAGATGTACTCTCTAGTAAAGCATATCCCCAAACTGCCAAACATCTCTCAAAGGATATGTGAAGGCTCTAGATGTGCTTGCATCTACCATCACTGGCACTCCTTGTGGATGCATACATGTGAAATGCTCAAAAATCCATATCTGCAGAATTGTGCATGTCAATAGACTCTCCCACTGATACATCACTAGTTGAACCAGCTCATGGTATAATTGCACTAGCATGTTGCGACCCCATGAGAACACGGTCCTCTATCTCTCCATCCTCCATATGAGATGTGTCAGAGGTGAACAAAATATGGTACCCTTTGAGTTGCGTAACACAACCAAGGCTACTATACATAACATCACCTTTCATACTAAAGGTGTAGGGCCTGATAGTATGAAAGATAGTAGGATCTGATCTGACCGGGTCCACATCAGTGGATGCACACCTATACAATACTCTGTCTACATGGATCTCCTCAAAACCATGCTATGCTCTAGGTCTAATGGTCTCCCCTCAGACTGGAAGCCGCAGGATCTTGTAGACATCCTCTAAGGTCACTGTGATCTCGCTAGAGGGAAGATGGAAGGAGCATGTATCCTCATCCCACCTCTCTATCAGAGACGATAGCATGGCTCGGTGTAGTTTGAGTTGTGGAAGGATTGACACCCAATATAGTCTCACATCCCTTAGTAACTACATCCCCTCATCATCAAGCTCGGATAGTCTCTCCTTGACTTTCACTAGCAATTCCCCAAAAGGATGCTCTCGGAAGCAGACTAGGTCCTGCAAGCACAAACAAAGATCATATCAATCATCTGTATCATCAAATCTACAAAACTAACTGAACTAGGTCAAATTCAACCTCATTTAGGTCAATGTCAACCTTACTGGGTCAATGTCAACTTTACTAGGTCAGGGTCAACCTTTTTGGGGCAAGGTCGACCTCATCTCAAAAATTGACAAAAACCCTCTGGTCAATGTTGACTTTCATGGGTCAAAGTCAACCTAGATGGGTCAATGTCGACCTAAATGGGTCAGGGTTGACCTAAAAGGGAAAAAATTGACCTTGCCTATAAAAAATAGGAATTTGGAAAGTACAAAGGAGGATAACAATAAACTCACCTCAAGTAGTGACCATCTAGTAGCCAAGTTGTGTCTCAGAGTCTCCAGGCGTGTTGCTCGAAGTTCCTCTCTTCTTGGCATCTTGTTTCCTCAATTTGAATCTGAGAATGGTAAGAATGAGTAAGTATTTCTCTCTTTTACTTATTTATAAGTTCAAATTAGGGTTTTATTAGGGTTTCCTTAGGGTAAACTCAGATTTTCTCTTCTTATGCATTTAGACATACATCCACTCTTTTCATCATAACTTGAGTTCGGTAACTTCATTTTTAGTGTCGTCCATGGCATTGGAATCATGATTCAGATACCTAACTCCTTGAATCAATTTAGGAAGGTTAGGAATCCTTCTAATTGGTTTAGGGAAGGACTTTTCAACACTCTGCATATCTAGTATATAGAGTTTTTCTTATCACCCTGTTTCACCCTTCCGAAATAGAAAGCCGAAATAGGGGGGGCATAAGGGGCTCTATACACTTATCAAAATTATCATATAGTAAGATTTAGGTGATTTATGGATTTCCATTAACCTTGTGTGTTGCAGGTTCTAATAGTTTTCTGCAAGATCTTTACATTGAGGACTTAGCTATATCCTTTTTATTTACTATGATGTTTTCTTACTTTAGCTTGCATATTCACATAGTGTCATATCTAAGCTAAAGTCAGGGATAAATGTATCATCTTAAAATGGAATAACTTCCATCTTGATAGGTTTAGCACCCTCTTTTAGTACATTTATCATGATAGACTTTCATTTAGGATGCATGTTGCACTTATCTTCTTCATTCTAGGTGAAATTAGGGTTAGGATCCCAAGGATTCTCCTGAATTTCCCTCTTTTGTGGCTCTATTTTCTAGGTATGACTTAGAAATAGGTCCTCCTAGCCTTCATCATAGTTATCATAGGATTTTATGCTTATCCTTGGCATTCTGTCCTGTTCTGATATCATTTCTAGGTCTCTAGGCATCCACGGGACCTCCTATCTTGATTCTGATTGGATCTGGGCACAAGGTCAAATTTGAGGTTGATCCTGACTAGGTCAGGATCGAGCTCAAACCTGACTAGGTTAGGATCAAGGTTGAACTTGACTAGGTCAAGTCTAACCTTGATTTTTCCCCCCTCATTCAAATTTCCAGAATCCTAGATTTTCGGGCATCGGGCTTTCGGGATATTTATTTTCCTGCCTCCGGGTTGGCCATTTCAAGTTTCGGGATGGTAAATCCTCTAATTACATTTAATCTAGGTATATTTTCTAAAGGTTAGGACCTAATTGGGATTTAATTCTCCAAGGTGGGCCTTGTTAGAAATAGGAAATACTGAGAGGGGGGGTGAATCAGTATTTCACAAACTTTTTCTTTTGCCCACTTATGGATATAACAGATTACTTTAGTGCATACAAATATTATCAAGCTGATTAACAAACATAGCAATAAATAGAAAGAACTCATAACACATCATTTGTTCTCGAGGAAACCCTGGCCAAGGGAAAACCCCAGTGGGGATGGTACCCACAAAGATCACTAATCAAAAGTATCCTATTAGGGATATTGGACCTTGTTAGGAGTCAATTTACAATATATAGTAGATCTGTCTTGGTTAAAGGACTTTAGGCCTTGTGAGAAGCCTTAACCCTGTTAGGAGTTTAGATTACAAAACCTGATCACCAGCTGAGCTCACTGCCCAAACAGGTAATACAAAAAAATTTCTGACTGTAATATGGTACTACTTACAACTTCACATCAATAGCCTTTGCTGCTATCACAATAAACAACTATCGCAAGTTATCTTTTCTTTCTTTTTACATATCACTTCTATTTTTCATTACACTTCAAGTATGCCTAATATATGAGTTATTAAAGCTAATAACTTTACATGGTCGGCATCCAAAATCATTATCCAAGAGTAAACATCTAGGATGTCATCCCTTCATAATGTTAAGTCATTATTTTGACAAGCAAAAATAATCCCTTAACTCTTTCGCTAAAACTGTCTCCAAAAACTGCTCTGTCTGCAAAACTATCTTCGGTAAACTTTGAATAACTTTGTCCGTACTACTCCAAACTTTATGCACACTAAGATGGGGTATCCTCATACTCTATAGAAGCTTTAGTTAACTGCACAAACAAAAATATTTCTCCAGTGGACGTCGCCAACTAAATCTTCATCGGGTGCTCTGTCAGGATCACTGTATCCAAACTTAGACAATTTCTTCCTTCAACTTTGCATACTTGCATTCCAGATTCTGCGCTCTTAATAGAGATCATATGTTGCCATAATGACAACATCTATGCATCCACATTAGCCAAATTTCCAACAACCCCTCTAGAGGATTGTGTCCTAGTTCACTATAAAAGGAGGCCTTCCTCTCTCATTTTCACATCAAGTTTTCAAGCTCAAGAACTCTCAAGTAAGGCAATTGATCCAACATCCATTATCCACATCTCTCCATCAATTTTTGTGAGCAAGAATATTTCAAGCAAGCAAGGAATGATGAAGATGCAAGATAGCAAGAGGATGATATAGGAGATCAAGCCATTGTTGATATCAAGCATCTTTGTGAACACATATTTGGAGCAAGAGAGATCCTTTCTTCCTTGATCCACCATCATCAACTTTCAAGCATTCAAAGATTCAATCATGGAGTAACAATTATGGATTGTGAGTTTGGTAAAAGTACTTTAGCCTTGGGGGCTTGGTATGCTTTTCTATCTCATTCAAATCTATGCATTGTTATTTCATACACATTCATGCTACGGTTTTGATCTAGAGGATTAGATCTTGGCATTTCACTTTCAATACATACACACACATTCTATTTCAATTGGCTATTCATGGATGTGGAGACCACCAAAATGGGGGTTTGACTAAGGAAAAACCTTATATAGCCACCCCAAAAACCCCCTTTTTCAGATATCTATAGTCGTTGTTTCGGGAATCAGAGGACAGATTTGAGTACCCTTTTCACCAAAATTCTGGAATCTGTGAACAAAATCAAAATCAGGCTTCAGAATAAAAATGTGATATTTGACCTTTTATGAGGGTCAAACTCGGCCCGCTATCGAAAAGATGAAACTTTTCTGGGTTTTCTCTGTCTCGGCTTTTTGATCACAGATCTGGTTGTAGAATCTTTTGAAACCTCATACAAACTTCAGAAAATAGGTATTTCCAAATCAATTTCACAATGAGGTATGTATCTTAACCTAATTAATTTTCAAGTATTTCCATATTTACTCATGTTATTCCAATTCAAATGAATAAGTGTTGAATGTTAGGTACATTGCTAAGCTTCCATTTTACACCTATTCATATATATATATATATATATATATATATATATATATATATATATATATATATATATATATATATATATATATATATATATATATATATATATATATATATATATATATATATATATATATATATATATATATATATATATATATATATAAGTTATTTGCACATCATATGATGTAGAGTGATGAAAAAAAATGGAATCAATATATTTGATCCGGTGTGTATGTTGTAGCATAAACAACAGTCTATGAAAATGGAATCAGTATTATACATATCAGTTATGTTGTAATTTTTTTATATGAATGTATTTCTAATTAGGCATAATTCATTTGAAATTAATATATCATAGTCTATTTTTTAATCTCTTATTATAGCCCCATAAGAGGATAGGTTGGTGTTGTGTAGGGAAAGGCAGAGTAAATCCATACAAGGTAGGAGGAATTCCAAGATGGGATAGGGACAAGGTCCTCAAGCCTTGAGGGAGTCTACTTGTAGATTAGTGTCAAGTGCCCTACGAAAAGTACATCCATATTCTCCTTAGGGATGAGTTTAAGAGAGTAGTAGGGAATTGGGACTTAAGTATGTTAACTATGAAATGTATTATGAATCTTTCATTGTTTCTTATTTGAATCTGATTTAAATAAATAATAATGTGTGTTAAACATTGAAATTTGACAGCCTCCTAATAGGGGACATTACAAGTGCTATCAAAGCACAATCCCGCCATCTTGTGAGGAGTAGTTCGTGCAAACCTATCAAATAAAAGGTAGTAAAGACAAGATGAGTGAACATATAACCAATGAAATGAGATCTTTCATGGAACAAATCTATCGACAAACCCTTATTATCCAAATAGAAAAACAAATCAAGCACTCCTCCAGACTTTGCAAAACATGGGGAATTAAATTAATAACCTTAAAGATAACTCTTCAAATGGGAGAGACATAAGTTTCAACCACTCAGAGAATATCAACATCTAGGGTACCCAAGCCATCTTTCCTACCTAGGGAAGATATATCAAGGGAGGAAGAAAGAGTTGATCAACCTACAAGTAGAGTCATAGGTGCTAGAGCTTACAAAAGTCTTGAACCAAAAATTAGATAACTTGTAACATTTAGGGATTTTTTTGAAGCCCAAAGAAATGAGAAACCTAAGAAACAAAGAATATATCCAAATGAGAACTTGAAACATAAGGTGAATAAAGTAACACTTCCAAATTTTTATGGATTGGGAAAAATTACAACCCATGCTTGGTTACAAAAGTTGAACACTTACTTAACCCTCCCCCCCCCCCCCCCCCCCAAATGACTAAAGAGGATGCACTCAAATTTTATATCCTTCATTTGGATGGATTAGCACAAGAATGGTGGTACCATGGGATCCACACTCAAGGACACCAAAACATAACCTCTTATGATGAATTCTCACAAAAATTGGTTCAAAGGTTTAATAGGAAACAGCCCCAAGAATATTTTATTTTTAAAAGTTAACCCAAATCAAACAATAAGGAACTTTGTATGATTACATAACATAATTCCAAAGGATCACAGTTTGATTTTTGGGGATTGATGAGGATAGATTAACCTACCTATTCATTGCAGGCTTGATAGACGCACTCAAGGGTATGGTAATCACCCTTGAACCAATAACCCTAGATGATGTCATTGAAGTTTCTTTAAGATTAGACACATCATCCACAAATGTCAAAGTTACAAATGAACACACAAAAACTTTCCAAAAGAAAGATAGACATCAAAAGGACTTTCTACCCATACATGAGCTTAAGAAAAATAATAATTTATGCTTCAATTGCCAAGAACCTTGGGAATGAGACATTTACCATAAAGGAGAAACCAAAGGGAAAAGGTGATGTTACAACTATAAGGAGAAATGGAAACCAAAGCATAGATGTGAAAGAAGAGAGAAGGCCCAAAAAATAGAATTAATACCTGACAATATAATAGAAGGGAACCTGAACAAGAAAGGAAGGCACGATAAAGAGGAGCTCAAAACCATCCATCAAATAATAAAGCATTCGTGAACTAATGGAGCTTTGTGGAAGAGTCACTCTATTAACTACAAACACCAAAATTTGGAAATAGATTATCAAGCACTCTCCACAAACAAATAGTAATAGGATAACATAAAACCTCTTAAGGATCCTTGGGATTCATCTTGACAGAATGTTGCATAATGCAAGTGTAAAAATCAATCAATAAAAAGAAGATTTTAATAATGTGTGTTCCCAAGTGTATGCTTTGTGGCTGCATATATTTTTGTGTATACTACATGTATGCTTTGTGTCCTCATGCATTGATGTGTATTCTCTATGTATGCTTTATGTCTTCATGCATTAATGTGTATGCTTTGTGTATACTTCATGTCTTTGTATATTCATGCATATATTTCATATTTTCACAGTGTATACTCTATGATGATTCTACTTGGTTTACCAAGAATAATAGATTGACTTGAGAGATATGAATTTAAGGTATGTTATCATGCAAAAGTGGTTTTGGGAAAATGCAAATAGGCATCATTATGAGATGGTCTAAAATTATTTCTACAGAAAATGAGAAAAAACTTGTCTCGAGTTCAGTTGTCAATTTCTACTATTAAACCATAAGGGTAAACATATAGTTGCTTGAGGACAAGCAAATTTGGGAGGGGCGGAATCTCATAGGTCATACCTGATCTATATACAATATAAATATATTTTTAATATATATAATTTACTCAAAAATACATTTCTCAAAATATAAAATATTTGATTTCTTTTTTATTTCCTCAAATGAATAAATATATTAATCTTTAATATAAATAAATATATTAGTGGGAAAACTGCATTGAATGGGCCAAAACCCGTTGATTCAAAGAAATGGAGCAGTGTCATCTCTTTGAGGGGCACAGAACCAAAGAAATAAACCGTTCTTATATCTAGGCATTAAAAAAGGTACAGGAGCTTTCCTTTCCATCAAATGGGAGACTTATGGTCATTTTACATAGAAGATTCCAACTTAGTAGCAACAAATAGAATTTGTATGTATCTCAACTTCTCGCTATATATCAATTATTTGCACATCATATGATGTAGAGTAATGAACAAATAAATTTGTAAAGGATTGGAAATTTATTTAATTCTCACCACAAGAAAGGAATTAGAGAGAAACATAATTTATTATTGGTAAGTATTATATAATAGAAAACATGTATACTATGACTTACTTATAGATACACATTGATTCACAAAATATTATGGATGAATATTGGTTGATAAGGGATCAATATATGATCTAGTGTGTATGTTGTAGCATAAACAACAATCTATGAAAATGGAATCAATATTATAGATATCAGTTGTGTTATATTATTTATATATGTATGTATTTCTAATTAGTCATAATTCATTTGAAGTTAGTATATCATAGTCTATTTTTTAATCTCTTGCTATAGCCTTGTAAGAGGATAGGCTAGTGTTGTGTGGGGAAAGGTGGAATAAATCCATACAAGGTAGTATAAATCCCAAGATGGAATAGGGATGGGCTCCTAAAGCCTTGAGGGAGTCTACTTGTAGATTGGTGTCAAGCACCCTATGACAAGTAAATCCACATTCCCCTAAGGGTTGAGTTTAGGAGAGATGAAGGGAATTGGGGCTTAAGTATGTTAAATGTAAAATGTATCATGAATAATTCATTGTTTCTTAATCCAATCCAATTTAAATGCATAATAATGTGTTAAACATTGGAATTTGACAGCCTCCTAATAGGGGACATTATAATAACCTAATTAAGAAGAAGCATAATAGAGGATTGGCAAGACACTTTGGTCAAGAAAAATATGTTTCTCTTGTTAGTGACAATTATTACTAGTCACATATGCACTAGGGTTTGAGGAATTTGTGCTAGTTTCATATTATGTCAAGTGTCCAAAGGAGTAAGTCAAATTATTGGGTTATATTAGCCATTACTTTTACTAGGAGGTGGGAAGGTATTAGCATAGGTTTTTTGCTCATTATAATGATGATATAGAGATAGAATTTTCAATATGTGTGGTGGTTAAAAAGTTCTTTAAGGTGACACATTTTATTCCATATTAGAAGACAAATTGCGTTCATATTACATAGTTTTTTCTTAAGAGGTAGGTAGACCTCATGGTCTAGCAAGGATCATATTTGTAGATAGAGATACCAAGTTTTTTGGGTATTTTTAGAGGACCTTATGGAAAAAATTGAACATTGATTTGAATTCTAGTTCTATACATCATTCGTAGACTAATGGGGGAAAAGAGATGGGGAATATAAGTTTATGAAAGTTGTTGAGATTCTTGGTAGGAGATAATCCCAAAGGATGGGATTTTATTCTACTACAAATAGAGTTTTCATATAATATTTTTTTCAATAGGAGCAATGGTAATCCCTATTTTAGAATATGTATGGAAGTATTCTAAGAAATGCAAACTTTTAAATTGAGAAAGATAGAAAAGGATTAAAAAAAATGCCAATGTCAAGGACTACACAAATGACTTGAAGAAATTTCATGAAGAGGTAAGGAAGCACAATAATAAGATGAATATTTTGTACAAGAAAAAGGTAGACCAAAAGAAAAAAATTTAAATAATTAAATATTAAAAATGGATTTATGGTTCGCATGAGAAAAGAAAAAAGATTTCCTACTAGAACATATAACAAGTTGAAAATGAAAAAGTTTGGACCATGCAAGATTTTAAATATACATGATTCATGAAATGCATATGAGATGGAATTACATAGTGGAAACATTTTGTTTATGTTAAATATTATTGATTTGACAAAATTTGATGAAGAAGATATCGATGCCATACTATAGAGGAATTATAGAATAATCCAACAAGTACTCTAGAGAAGAAGCTATAGAAGAAATATTGTAAACCCGTGTGGGAAAAAGTTAAAGAAACTATCAATATGAAGAATACAAGTGGCTAAATGTAAAGGAGGGCTAATTAAATATTCATCTTGGTTTTCCTCAAAAAAAAGATATGTGAAAGGTTCACTTCTCAAATTTCCTTGAGTGTTTGATGTAGGAGCATTTAAGATGTAAGGGGCAATCTTGCATCACCAAAAAATATTTTATTTTAATTTTTTGTTTAGTTTTAAAAATATTCATGAGGCTTATTTCACTTTATAGTTTTAGAGAACAATTTATAACTTCTAATTTTAAAAGGGATATAAATTATTGGGATATTGTGCAAATATGTTCTTCAAAGATCACTATCACATATTTGAGAGATGTGTTGTCATTGATGTCAAAATATTTCTTTGTTATGATAGTGTTGTAGATATGTTGCGGGAATGTTCAATGGAATGATTGGATTAGTATGGCTACTATATTGAAGATCTGATGATGCAAAGCTACAGATGTGTTGAGGTGTGTCTGTACTTGATCTATGTCAAGTTATAGAGGTTTGTAGTGAGATTTGAGTTAGTTATGGTTGATTTATTAGATACTGGCATGTTGTTGTTTTGCGTGTTCAGGAAGAGACGGTGTGACAGTATTTGGATCAATGTGGATTGATGTGATAGTATTTTGAGATTTGAAGACTATGGCATGTTTTGAACTTGTATTTATGTCCTTGACATGATTGGTTCATCGATTTGAGGATCACATGTTAATTTTTTTGAGTGACAGTGTTTAGTATTTATTGTTCCTCGTATGCAATGCAAAGATGATTATGATTTATGAGACAGAGGTGTTGTTGGTGTTGATGAGCTATTATATGTTACTTTTTGAAGGCTTATGATCATGTTCTATTCATTTTGTTGGATCACATTCATTGGTGTGATCAGTTTGGATGATTTTCTTATGTCGTGTTGGTGTTCTTATTATTATTGGTTGATATAGTTGGTGTAACTTATTGTGATAGGTCGTGGTGTGAATTATTGATGAAGGGTACTCCCCTTATTTATCTAAATACACACAACACAATAGGAAAATAAATAGAAAAATTGTAAGAACAAATTATTTGCAAGAACAGAAACACTTTCTTTCTATTATCCTTGATGAATGACATTACAATATTTAGAAAAAACAACATGCTACAACCATATAGGCATTTTCATTATAGTAAACTACAAGATAGAGCCACAATCTACACTTCTTGAAATGGACCCTAAAATCACCCTTTAGCCCTATATAAGTAGCACAACTAACTACCCTAGAATATTCTAGACAATGAAATTTTCTCAATTTGGTGCCTAGCGGTTCAATTTCCCACCTTAAGTGAATTTTCTCTCTTTTTCCCTTGTATTGAAACTAGAATATCATAACTTGTGAACTGTTGAGTCAATTGGCTATTATAACCCCATTTCATAAATGGTGTGAAGTACTCTATGCCTTATGTTGGTGAAACACCAGCCGATCAAAGTTTGACTTCTTTTTGGAGACTCTAAAGCCTTTGAAACTAAGTTCAAAGTTTTTGTAGCACCCCGCCAAAATAGAAAAATGTAATAACTTCAATACCAAACTTGATCTTTCCATGGAGCTTTACCATCAGGCTGATACATCCAAAATGAACCTCTAGGGAGGAAAATGGAACAATTTGTGTTCAAATGAACAACCTATTAAAATAGTAACCTTGTCCAAAGATATCCCTTATTGAAACTAGACAATATTTTTTGGTGATGCAAGATTGCTCTTACACCTTGGATGCTCCTGCATCAATTATGGAGTTGTTGTGTATTCGAAGATGTTCTTATGGATCATTGTTATGTCTTATCTAACATTCAGTAGATCACTTTGTAAATTGAGTTGTAATAATGTAATATTTTGTAATTAGGTGTTTAGGTTGAGCTAACCTTTTTTATCTTTACAAGGTTGATGAAATGTATAAAAAGATGTAATCATTTGTAAGTGTGAAGGCATGTGAGAAGGTGTGTGTGTGTGTGTGTGACGATGATGTGTTGATGACTACGTGAAGAGGTATGAGTGGAATCTGCAATTAAGGAAAATATTTATTGTACTTCATCATATTTGTATTGACATATTGGAGATGATATCAATCAGTTCATAAATCAGTGGATTTTTGTTCATTCAAAGTTGTAGCCCTTGTTGTAATTCTCAGGGTTGTTTCCCTCACTTGTAATTGAGTAGTGAGCTCTAGGAAGTGTGTATGATTGCATGTGCATTCCCCTTTGTAATACTCCTAACGGGGTATAGTTCTTTTAACCGAGTACATGATCTAGTGAGTTTGATCCCCACCGTGGTTTTTCCCCTAACAAGGTTTCCACACAAAAAATATTGGTGTTATGTGTTCATTTTTTTTTATGATTTTTTTCATGCTTTAATTTTAGATCTAATATTAAAGGTTTAAGTTTTCATACGGTTTTGGTTTTAGGACATAATGGATTCACCCCCCGCCCCCCTCTCAAATGTTTGCTTCCTTGATTTTAACAATTGATATCAAAGCTAAGTTCTCTTTCAAAATCCTAATCGCTTGAGGAGATCTAGGATGGAATTTTTTAAGGATGGTCCTAGATTTGAAGGAACAAACTACACTATATGGAAAGTTCAAATGAAGTCTCATTTGAGATGCATTGAAGAAGACTAAAAAACTATCACTGAGAATTCATATAAGCATCCTACAGATATTTCTACTACTAGTGTTGATGAGAAGAAGAAATTTGAATACAATATAAGATCTAAGGAAGCCTTGCTAAGTGCCTTGTCTGATACAGAATACACAAATGTCATGGAATTGGAAAGCACTCATGAAATATGGAAAAAATTGGAGATCTTTCATAAAGGAGATGTCTATGTGAAGCAAGACAAGCTACAATTTCTGAAAGGAAAATATGAAGCCTTGAATATGAGTGAGGATGAGAACATTGCTTCTTACATTCAAAAGATAAATGAGTTTATGTTTTGAATCAGATGTGTTGGTGGGAAATTGGATGAAGATGATATTATTTCAAAGGTGCTCATATCCTTGTCTTCTACTTATGATACCTAGGTTGTTGTTATTGAAGAGGTCAAGACCCTAACTAATGTGACAAGAGATGCATTGGTTGGTAAGTTCTCTTCTTTTGAAATGAGTTGATTTGGTGATAATCTTCCTAAAGTTGAATATGCATTTAAAGCTATTCTTTCTAAGGATAAGAAAAAGTATGACCCTGATAAAAATTCATCTAAGATTGGATCTATATATGCTAAGGAATTGGAAGAGATTAAAGAAGAGGAAATAAAGCTTGAAGAACTTGAAGCCCTAATTTCTAAGATAGTTCTGAAAGGAGCTAGTAAGTATGAAGGAAAATTTCCTTTTAAAAATTTTTCATGAACAAGATTGGTCATGTTGCATCTAGATGTCCTAAGAGAGTTCCTAAGCATAAGCTGAAGAATTTCATTCCTAAATATCAAAGGAAGTGCTACTATGTTGCTGATGAAGGTGTGACAGATGAGGAATCTGAGGAAGACCCCAAGATAGATGACGATGAATGAGGATTCATTTCTATCAAAGAAGAACCTATCTTGAATAAGGAGTAAGCCTTGGTTTTACATGTTGATAAGAAAGCTAAATGGGTTATTAGTAGAGGTTGTTCACAACATATGACCAGTAAAAAAATAAAATTTGTAAGTTTGGAAAGGTATGATGATGATGTGGTTAGAATTGGAGATAACTCTCCTTGTCTGATCCTAGGGAGAGGCTCTATTACTCTTGATGGTAAGAATAATATTGATGATGTTGTGTATGTTGAAGGACTAAAGAATAATCTTTGAGTGTTGGACAGCTAGTTGACAAGGGATATGATCTACAATTTAAGGATGGAAAGTGAAAAATCATTGGAAGTTCAGGTACTAAAATTGCATCAGGTACAAAGACTAAAGGTAATCTTTTTTCATTTAAATAGTTCTTAAAGAAGACGTTAGATTATTCAAATTGATGAGAGTTGGTTGTGGCATAAGAGGTTTTCATGTAAATTTTGATAACATTGTGAAGATTAATTATACTAGAGCAGTTAGAGATCTACCTAAATTGATGAAGCCTACTAATGTTATGTGCAAGGAATGTCAAATAGGTAAGAAAACTAGATCTACATTCAAGAGAAAAACATATTTTTTAAATGGTTTGTTAGATCTTTTGCATACTAAGTTATGTGGTCCATATATAACTAAGAGCTATTATGGTGAAAGATATTTCATGCTATTTGTTGATGACTACTCAAGGATGATGTGGGTTACTTTTCTAAAGGAAAATTCTAAAGCATTTGACAAATTCAAAATATTTAAGGCTATGGTTGAGACAAAAATAAGTTTGAAGCTAAAATGTATGAGATCGGATCGTGGTGGCGAATTCACATCTAGTGAATTTTATGTTTTTTTTAAGAACATGGGATAAGAAGGAAAACATATGCTCTTAGGACTCCACAATAAAATGGTATTAAAGAGTGAAGAAACGTAATTATTCTAGATACTAGTAGGACTATGATGATTGAAGGGAATGTTCTGCAGATCTATTGGAGAGAGGTAGTTAGGACTACAGTATACATATTGAACTGGGAAAAAATCAAGCATGGAACTGGTAAGACCCCTTATGAGCTATGGTATGGTAATACTCCTACTATGAAATACTTCAAAAATTTTGGAAGCAAATGCTATATCAAGAGAGGTGAATATTTAGGTAAGTTTGATCCTAGGAGTGAAGATGGTATCTTTCTTGGTTATTCTACTAAAAGAAAAGAATACAAATGTTATAACAAAAGATTGAGAAAGATTATTGAGAGTGATAATGTCAGAGTTGATGAAAGTAATCAAATAAAATCCAAACCTTGTGAGTATGATTCATGTAATGAGGATATCAATGCAAATCAAGGAACACAAACTTCACCATAGAACCAGTTACAAATTGTTCATATAATTCATGATGATGAGGATGAACCAATGAATGATGAAGAAGATCTAGATCTAGATATTCATGCAAATCCTAATATTCTAAGGTGTGTAAGATCGAATCATTCTGAGAATCAAATAATAGGTGATAGAAACAAAGGTGTTCAAACTAGAAGAAGGTTCGCACATAATAGAGAAGAGATTTTTTGATTTCAAAGATTGAACCTAAGAATATAGATGAAGCATGTAATGATGAATCATGAATAGAGCTATAGAAAAAGAGTTGGATCAAATTGAGAAAAATAAGACATGGATTATTGTTCCTAGAACATTGAAAAAGAATGTGGTCGGTACTAAATGGGTGTTCAGAAACAAGATTAATGAAGATTAAGGAACAAAGATAGACTTGTTTGCAAAGGTTATTCAAAAAAGGAAGGTATAGATTTTGAAGAGACTTTTTCTCATGTTGCTAGAATTGAAGTTGTTAGATTATTTCTTGCATGTGCTACTTACAAAGATTTCAAAGTATATCAAATAGATGACAAGTCTACATTTTTCAATGGTGAGTTGGAAGAGGCAGTTTATGTTGAGAAACTTGATGGATTTCCTTTGACTAATCAGAAAGACATGGTCAGTCGATTAAAGAAAGCATTATATGGATTGAAACAAGCCCCTAAAGCCTAGCATGCAACATTGGATAAGTATATTCTTAAACTTGGTTTCAATAAAGGTATTGCTGATAATAAGTCATATTTCAAAGTTGATCATGAAAATATCTTGATTGTTGAACTCTTTGTTGATGATATCAGTTTTTGTGGTGATGACAAGTTGAGTAAGGAATTTTCTTATGAGATACAAAGTGAATTTGAGATGTCTATGATTGGTGAGATGAAATTATTTCTTGGTTTACAAGTTACTCAATCAGAAAAGGGAATTTTCATGTCTCAATATAAGTATGTGAAAGAGTTGTTGAATAAGTTTGGAATGGATGAATTCAAACCTATTGGTACTCCTATGGTGATTGGTTTCAAACTAAATAAGGTTGATGATTTACCTAGTGCAAATCAAATCAGATATAGATCAATGATTAGTAGATTGTTATACTTGACACAAAATAGGCCCAATATCTTGAATGTAGTTTTCATTGTTGCTAAATTTCAGTCAGATCCTAAGGAATCTCATGTTGTTGCAATGAAAAGAATCTTTAGATATTTGAAAGGAATAGTTGATTGTAGTCTATGATATTCTAGAGATGATGATTTTACTTTGAGTGCCTTCACTGATGCTAATTGAGAAGGTAATGTGGATGATAGAAAGAGAACAAGAAGTGGTCCATTCTTCTTGGGAAAGAGGTTAGCTGCTTGGGCAAGCAAAAAGAAAAATTTTGTTTCTCAATCTATTGTTGAAGATGAATATGTTGTTATTTCTATTAATTGCACACAAGTGGTATGGATGAAATAAATATTGAAAGATCTCAAAGTGAGTATCAATGAACCTATTTATATTTACTATGATGACTCAAGTGCAATCAATATTTCAAAGAATCTTGTGCTGCATTCAAAAACAAATCATATATCCATTAAGAATCATTTATTGAAGGATAAAGTTAGTGAAAAGGAAGTCAAGGTGGAATATGTATCTACTAAAGAGAAGATTGTAGATATCTTCACAAAGCCCTTGCCAAAGGATACTTTTGAGTATCTCCATGGTAAATTTGGGGCAATTTCCCCTCTTGATCAGAGCTAGCGATGTATTAGTCTAGTTCTATTATAGAGACTATTTTTCATCTTGATTGATTTTTTTGTGGCTACTACTCAGGGGAGTAGTTAGTCTTATGAGGTATATTCTTCAGTTTTGGGAGAGATATTCAGTTATTTTTGGCTTCATTAACTTAGTGCATATATGTTCCTTTGTCATTGATGTCAAAGGGGGAGAGATATAAATGTGAAAAACTATGTGAAACTAAGGGGGAGAGATTGTTCTCTAGTGGAGAAGATTTGCTAGAGAGACTTTGAAAGATATATTGTGGATATTGTTGGTAGTATTATTGATATGGTTTCTTTGTGCATTGATTTGGTTTTTCACATCATATGTTGTTGTCAATGCCAAAGGGGGAGATTGTTTGGATATTTTGCAAATATGTGCTTCAAAGATTACTATCACATATTTGAGAGATGTGTTGTCATTCATGTCAACATATTTCTTTTTTGTGACAACATTGCAAAGATGTTACAGGAATGTTCAATGGAATGATTGGATTGGCATGACTATTGTATCAAAGATCTAATGATCTGAAGATACAGATGTGTTGAGGTGTGTCTTTACTTGATCTATATGAAGTTATAGAGGTTTGCAATGAGATTTGAGTTAGTTATGGTTGATTTATTAGAGACTTGCATGTTGTTGTTTTGGATGTATTCAGGAAGAGATAATGTGACAATATTTGGATTAGTATGGATTGGTGTGATAGTATTTTAAGATGCAGATACTATGACATGTTGTGGACTTGTATTTGTGTCCTTGACATAATTGGTTCATTGATTTGAGGATCGCAAACTATGTTTTTGCAATGACAGTGTTTAATGTTTATTGTTCCTAGTATGCAATGCAGAGATGATTATGAATTCTAAGATAGAAGTGTTGTTGGTGTTGATGAGCTATTAAATGTTTCTTTTTGATGTATTATGATCATGTTTCATTCATTTTTTTGGATCACATTCATTGGTGTGACTAGTTTGGATGATTTTCTTGTGGTGTACTTATTATTCTTGGCCGACATAGTTAGTGTAACGTAGTGCGATGGATCGTGGCATGAATTATAGAGTTTTTGTGTGTTTGAGGATGTTCTTATGGATTATTTTTATGTCTTAGATGGCATTCAATGAATCAGTTTGTAAATTGAGTTGTAATGATGTAATATTTTGTAATTAGGTATTTAGGTTGAGCTGACCTTGTTTATCGTTATAAAGTTGATGAAATGTATAAAAATATATAATCATTTGTGTGTGTGTGCGTGTGTGCAAGAACAATGTATTGATGATTGTGTGAAGAGGTATGAGTAGAATCTACAATTGAGGCAGAGATTTGGTGTACTTCATCAAAATTGTATTGGCATATTGGAGATGCTATCAATCATTTCATAAATCAGTGTATTTTTGTCCACAGTGGATTATTTTCCATTCAGAGTTGTGTCCCCTATTGTGATTCTTAGGGTTTTTGCCCTTAGTTGTAACTGAGTAGTGAGCTTTAGGCAATGTGCCTAAATGCATGTGCATTCCTCTTTGTAATACTTCTAATAGGGTATATTCCTTTTAACCGAGTACATCTAGTAGTAGGTTTGATCCCCACCATAGTTTTCCCCCTAACATGGTTTCCACACAAAAAATATGGGTGTTATGTGTTCATGTGTTTTATGGATCAATGCTTTCATGCTTTACTTTCAAATCTAAGATTAAAGGTTTGAGTTTTCATAGAATTTGATGTGATTAATTAAATTAACCATAATTAAAATGTATGGTTTGATTACCTAACTAATTAGTTTAAACTAACTAAATGGATTGTGGTGGGAAAAAAGAAGAATTAAAAAAACTATTAGTGTTTATTTAGTTCTTGTAGGATACTACTATAAGATTGAATTAAAAGTGATGTATAAGGATAATGGATGAATTAATGAAAATAACAATCAATATTTAGTTAATTAATGTTGGGAATAGGATTAGATTTGGCATGGTCACATTTGGACAACTTTAGGTTTCACATTGTTTCCCTCTTTGATACGATATTTTGAATAGCTAAAGAAATGGTATTGAAAAATAATAAAATATAATTGTTGGAAAGAGATAAGTACTAGTTTCATTAGAAGGATGAGGAGTGACAACCAAGAGGGAGATTGGTACAGCTCCTTGAGAGGATAGGCAAGTTTGAAGAACACAAGTGTGGTTTTGAAATGGATGATACAACAAGACTACAAAAGAAAGGGTAAAATGCTTAGGATAAGGATGGATACACTAGGATGTGAAGATGAGAACATTGTAGTGAAAGAGAGATTGATGGATTGGGGATGCTAGTCATTTTGTATAAATTTGAGCAACCTTTATCTGATATTACACTTAATATTATGCACCAAGGTATAAGGACCAAGATGACAATGTGCAAACTGCATATATGATAGACCCAACAACAAAGGTCTTGTGCAAGAATATGCATTTATGAAAATGCGATAAGGAATACCATAATGTCATTTTGATGACATAATTCAAGGATTATGATGAAATTAAATAATTATAATACATGCATGAAAACAAATTAAGCATTCAAAAATTACACAAAGACAAACATGATGTTTTTGATTAAGGTAAAAACAGGTTTTATATGGACCCGAAACCAGAGTTTAAAATAACATAAAGATAGAGCATTAAAGTTAACAAAATGAAACACCTGCTAGAAAACAACAACGGGGACCACCAGCCGAACAGTTCAAAAGTAGAAACTAAAGAAAAACCAACAGCAAAACATCTACCAGCCAGAACAAGCTAAATAACTATTATCATCTCCTCAACCATCTTCTGGAGATCTTCCATCTTCTGGATAGTTTCTTGCAAGTCCTTCAGCTCTTTAGGTTTTTTAGGGACCTTTCTCTGTGTGTGCCCTCTAGTTCTCGTCCCCAGTCCAGTGTTTCTAGCTTCCTCATCAATGGTGATAGTAGTTCTTTCCAGCATGTTCTTATCCAGGTAGTTATGCAACATTCTCAAATTCATAATGGTCACCTTCAAACCCTCATTGCTATGGTTCAGAACACCTTTTATCATGACTATTGATTTTAGTTTCTAATTCTTTCATCTTATCTTTAACCTTCTTACTCATCTCTGCAATTCCCTCCTCTTTAGTATTTTTATTTTTAACCTTATCCAAAAACTTATTTTCCATTTTTCCCATCTTAGTATTCATGTTTTTCATTTTTTTTTCCATATCCTGGATATGGATTTTCATTTCCTGCATTTCCTTTTTCTAGTCCCTGTTCTCATCCTGTATCTCCATATTGCTCTTCTCCTTCTACATAGAAACATCCCTCTAAAGAATAACAGGTTCCTCTATGTTGTTAATAATCTCCAGCATGGTCATCTCGTCCTTCCCTCTTATCAAGGTCTCTTCACCAATATCACTAGCAGAAGGAGTATTACCAGCCTCCTTACCATCATTCTCTTGTCCACCCATAATTCCCTCCGAAAAAGCTTCTTCATCTTTAAAATCCTCCTCTCTGGTTTTACTGGTTTTACCATCCCCCTTCTCAGGCATAGTATTGTTTATGTTTTCTTCCACAGGGGCATTCTAAGAATCAGCCTCCATGGAAAGAGTGCCATCATCCCCTTTCTCAGCTCCCTCATTATCATCAGGGGTATCTTTCGTTGCTTCGTCAGAAGAGTAAACTTGGGTTCCTTCCTCTTCCTCTTCCACTTCCTCCTTTTCTTCTCCATCTTCATGGCTAGTCTCCTCTTTATCATCATTCCCCTCATCTAGTCATTCATTCATTTCCTCTTTCTAATCTTTTCCATGCTCTTCCTCTTTCTCATTGCTTATCTCTTCCTCCTCAAACTCCTTCTCATTGTCTTTCTCGAGAATACCCTTTCCTCTCATTTGTTGCTTATTCTCTAACTCCTCTTTGATATCTTTGTCACCAGAAGCAACAGGAGATTTCCCTTTAATTTTCTTCCTCTTCTTACTAGTCTCAAGTTCAATCTCCCCCTTAATCTTCACCTTTCTTTTATCCGTGATCTTTTTAGGGATAGGGTCTGGAATGTTGTCCCTTATGTGCTCAAAAATAAGAAGGATCAAGCCTTCATGCAGCACAGGGTTAGAAGCCTTTTTCCTGTGCCCTGTAATGCTGCTATTCAAAGAACTTAAAAGATAGTAAAGGAAATAAATTCTCCTTTTATGCCTGAAGTGGTTAGCAAACACAAAATAGAAATTATAGATTTTCGAATACCACCCATCCAGAGTAAAATATTCTATCATTGCCTTCAAAATTTTAGCCCAGAAATCATCAATATTAGTAATATCCACATAGTCACCTTTTCCCTTAGTCATAAGGGCTTTCTCATCATCAGTTTTGGGAAAAATAGAAAAGGCTTCAATTCCTAGCCTATGATTGCCTCTATGAAAATGGGTTCCTTCGACAAGTAAACTAGTAATATCACCTAAGCTAGATATAGTAATCTTGAAGGATTTTCCCCAGAGAAACACCTTACCATTATTCCAGCCATCCACAAACAAAGACATGATCTGTTTGTCGTGCCCATGAAGCTTCTTCATAAACTAAGTAACCCCCCCTTTTTTTAGCTTCTTCCACACTTTTATGTCCTTTCTCCATTTGTCACAGTCGGAAGGTTCCTCCCTCTTCAAACCACCTCCCATAACTTTTTGGTTTTCCATGTATTGGTTCGGCTTCTTACTAGAAATTTCTGCCTTGCTTCTCAAGTTCACAATGCTTTTTTGGTTATCAAAAATAACCCTTTGTCTGTGCCTTATTATCTGCAGAGTAAAGTTCCCACACTTCGCCTTACATGCAAGCCTCCTCGGTAAATGATTTGTCCTTGTCATCATTACTTTAAGTTATGTTTCCTTCATTGTGATTAATCTTGTCATAGTTGATTGGACTTGAAATCTCACTCTTGAGATTCGCTTCCCCTCTCCACTTTTGGATGACATCACACAAAGTACCGTCATTAGCCAACTTGTCCACTGGTTTATTGCCTTCACGATATATGTGGGTGACATGGCTTTCTTCAAAGGAGTTCAATAAAAAAATTATTTTGTTGATGATGTGTTCTATAGTCCAAGAGCTGTCAGATTTCCCTTTGATGGCATTGATTATATTTAGTGAGTCCCCTTCTAGCCATAATTTCATGCATCCCAAATCTTTCACCATCAAAACCAAATAAAGAACAGCTTCAGCCTCCACCACGTGGCTGGTTTGAATTCCTAGCGAGACTGCAATCACTCCTAAGCAGTTTCCAGCATTATCTCTTATTATCCGAAAAACATGATGTTGGCCCCTAGTCTATATAAAAATATATTGATTTCAAATGATTATTACAATATTGTTAATGACAAGAACACTATAAGGATATTCATGTTGATGCACATAGCTCACACTTTAGTCTTTCTAAGGTTGTGAAAGATTGTAGAAACTGGAACAAAAATTTATTTTGTGGAAAAGTCTCTATATCTTGTAGAATTTGACTTTTGACTTGGACTTTCTGAGTTTTTCCATTGTAGATCTTACGTGTCTCCTTGAGTAAGATATGGTCTTTACATGTGTATCTCATTGATAAAAAATTTAAGATAAGAGCAATTAAAGGATCGGGAATGATGTATCTTGATGGGGATAACTAGAGTGAAGCAGATAAAATTCTATAACAAGGTTAGGAAAAGAACCAAGACATATTTTTGGATGTGATAGATTATGTTGATCCTTAAATTTTATGCTTGAGAGAAAATAACCCTTATGGGAAGTTTTGTGAATGGAGGACTAATTGCACTCAAAATGACCTTCAAGATTTTAGAAGTTGGCTTTTCATTGTCTATAGGGAGTTGAAGAAAGGGAAAAGAAACTAGCATAAAATAAATTTTCTCTAAGGAGATGCACCAATACGAAGATTTTATAACACTTTAAACTCCTCATTAGTCCAAAAGCATAACATAATTTCAAATCATTAGCATTGCAGATAATGAAAAAAATATAAAAAGTAATCCTACAACTCACACACTTATTTTGCAACTAGAAAAGCTAAAATCTAGGTAGTAGAAAGCCATGGTCATTGAATGATACAAAGTAGAATAATGTAATCTAAATACAAATTATATACAAACATACTGGAAAGGTTGGATTGACACAATCTATTATATTAATTTCTATTAAGAACTTAATTACAATGCTAAGAGCTACAAATATGAAACCACTATTATTGATTCTTCTAAGTTTTTTGAAAATTGAAAAGTGATGCCTTGAAAAATTTCCTTAGCACATGCTTGCAACACCTTTGTGTTTGATGCCTTTGAGTTGAATACATGGCATACATTAAGACTACAAAGAACCAATTGCCAACTTTTATAATTGTATAAACTTGTTAGATGGATATAAAAACAATTATAACATGTATTAGCAAAAGTTGGCTGAAAAAATAATTGAAAATAAAATGGTGTACAAATTACTTGTGAAATCATTGTAATATGTAGATTACATTCAACATAAGTTACTGGGAAAATATTAGAAACTTAAAATAAATACTACAGATAGGTGTAGATTCAAACTATTCTAATGTGGGAAAATTTTGGACATTGATTTGAATTCTAGTTCTGCACATCATTCATAGACTAGTGGACGAAAATAGATGGTAAAGATAAGTTTTTGAAACCTGTTGAGAATCTTAATAGGAGATAAGCCCAAAGGATGGGACTTGATTCTACCACAGATAGAGTTTTCATATAATATTTTTTTCAATAGGAGTAGCAATAATCCCTATTCTAAAATGTGTATGGAAGTATTCTAAGTAATACCCATTCTACAATATGTATGGAAGTATTCTAACAAATGCAAGCTTTTAAATTGAGAAAGATAGCAAAGGATAAAAAATCAATGCCAATGTCAAGAACTATGCAAATCACTTGAAGAAATTGCACGAAGAAGTAAGGAAGCACAATAATAAGATGAATATTTTGTACAAGAAAAAGGTAGACCAAAAGAAAAACTTTAAATAATTGAAGGTTGAAGATGGAGTTATGGTTTGCTTGAGAAAAAAAATTCTTAGCAGAACATATAACAAGTTGAAAATGAAGAAGTTTGGACCATGCAAGATGTTAAAGAGGAAATGCATATGAGGTGGAATTACATAGTGGAAACATTTTGTTTATGTTTACTATTGTTGATTTGACAAAATATTATGAAGCAGACATTGATGTCATACCATAAAAGAATTATGGAATAATCCAACAAGTACTCTAGAGAAGGAAGATATAGAAGAAATCTTGTATATCCCATTGTCAATATGAAGAATACTTGGCTAAATGGAAAGGATGGCTAATTAAAGATTCATCTTGGTTTTTCTCAAACACAAGATATGTGAAAAGGTCACTTCTCAAATTACCTTGAGTGTTTGATGTAGGAGCATCTAGGATGTAAGGGCAATCTTGTATCACCAAAAAATATTTTATTTTAATTTTTGTTTGGTTTAAAACATATTCATGGGGCTTATTTCATTTTATAGTCTACAATTTTCATTTTTTTCATGAAGATGCCTAAGAGATACTTATGACCATTTTTCATGTAATGAAGAAAGATGGAAGGTGTGTTATTGTACTTGTCATAGGCTAGTATAGTTTTGCACCAATCAACCAATTATAAGTACTCATTTTTTTGTGATTCAAATATTTCTAAAGTTTAAATATTTATTTATTAATTAAATATATTATATAAATTACTTATCTCAATTATAATTGGTTCAATTGATTTGGTCTCATAGGACCCCTTTTTGGGAGGCTTCCTCCATTTTTTATATTTTTTGGCAAGATTTTTAGATGCCCTCCCATGTTTTCCAATAAGAAAAAATATATAATTTTATACAAAGAAATTATATATCTAAAACTCAACCGCAATAAGCATAGAAATAAAACTATAAACTCAACCACAATAAACATAGAAATAAAACTATAAAAATTATATTTTACGATTTATTTCTCACATAAGTGAACATTTGCTTTTGTATTTGACCATTTGAAATATTTACTCACTTATTATCACTTACCACATCCTTTCAAAAATTAAAATAGATTATCTCGTGTGAAACTATATTTACCTAAGCAAAGGATAAAAACTTCAAATGCCTTTTCACTCACCAATATTTGATTACTCGTATTGCACCTAAACCTTTCTTGTTTAACGTATTTGCTCTCTTAATAAAAATGTCTATATGCATATAATTTACTCATTTGTAGTTTTGTCCCATTTTGGTGAAAATCTCCCAACTCTCTAGTAGGGCCTACTATATTTTTTTGATGAGATAAGCCTTCGTATATCCTTTGACATCTTGCTTTTCGTTGTAACTTTGTATTTCGATGAAAAATACGTATATGAAGTTGTTGAAAACATGGTGCCCACTGAACTCCATATTTACAAAGTATTATCATGCCAATCAAATTTACTTGGGAAATTCCAAAGTCTTTTAACTCAATCCAATTTGTGCATATTCTGCAACCTTAATATCTTCTTTACATAAAACCTCGAAGCATCATTTATTAAAAAATTAATATTTAATTTAAAAATATTTTACTCTTCCTCAGAATCGATGGTCCATCTGCATGCTGGCAATGATTTTGGGTTTGTTTTTTTTTTAACAATTTGAGCACAGCTAGTAATTTCTTTACAGATCACATTTTTTTCAGGGATTACTTCAAAAAAATTCTTATGCATCCTTGTAGCAGCAATATTTGAAAGAGGTCCTCTTGACGGATTCACAAATTCAATTTTTGCTATACATGACTGGAATCTCTTCCTTCTGCTCTGACTTGGCGGATGGCTATGATCTGTTCTACAAACTCATTTCGTGCTTCCCTCCAATCATGTCATCACATTAGATTATAGCTCTATGGTTCCACATCGTGCTCGGATGTCTGTTTCACTCAATGTTTTGATGGATGCTGAAACATTATTTATAACACCTTCATATAGGCGCAGGCAATAGAAATAGCGTATTCAACATTTCCATTTTATATACGCGGGAATATGTTTGCAAAAGCTTGTAGAATGTGGCAGATTCCCCTTTGCAATAACATGAGAATTTTAACTACCCTTTTGCAATAACATGAGAATTTTAACTACCCTTTTTCACAGGTCTATTTTGTGCAGATTCCCCTTTGTGCTGCTAGTAAAGGTTGCTAAATTCGGCATTATACCCGCCAATCGCACGTCTTGAAAAAATTTCGAAATCTTTTCAATAAATTTATTTGTATCTATCCCGCAACCATCGCATCTAATGAGACCGTGTATCTTAGATGCATTCTGACAGATAGTTCAAGCGCCTCAGTTTTTTCATTTCCTTATAGAAAAGGCAAACTACTTTTCGCAATCCTATAAATTATTGCCTTTACACTTACCATCCAATTCATCTAGTTTATACATTAGCAGTGTGACCCATGTTAGGCTCAGCATTTGTTTGGGACCTCTACAAGATTTGTTTCATCTTTCTTGTCATTGGGAAGTCTTCATAAATTCAATTGTATGGGAATTAGGGACCTCATTTGGAAAATTGTCATAAATATTATTTTGATTTCAAAACTTTTCAAGGGAAGTTTCATAAGACCATTGCACAGCTAGAGCCTTGCATTGTTCTTTTCATCAAGTTCCACAACTTTGGCTTGCCAGTTAGATTAATGAGGAGATCTAGCATGGTTAGCATCAAAATCTTTGAACCTCATATGAAGAATCTGCACTTATATTGACCCATTTTAATTGCGTACCCAAATTGTCATGTTATAACAAATTTAGAGGATTGCCCCCAGCTTTGCAAGATTGTACGTTCGCTTCTACAACTCAATGATCTTAACTCAATGATCTTACATCGCTATTTGTATTACAATGTACTATAACGGCAAGTACACGCCACTACGTGGCACTTGTTGAATCTTGCTTCGATTTCTCAAACTCTAATGAAGAATGGCGTGTGGATATTTTGGCCTTACTATCTTTCTGGGCAAAATGCAAGCAAAAGAGTGTAAACTGTACAAGATTCCTACACTCAAATACTAGTGCACATTTTAGCAAATTAAAACTGGCACGCTCACCTATCTAGCCCAATAAAGATCTGTGCCTGAGGATTTACTAGCACACCTAACGAACTGTAATTTCCATGTAAATACGGTCAAGAGAACACAACTATAATGTTGTTTTACATGTGATATCACCATAAATTAATACCTCTATTGTTCTTTATAAAGAAAGTACAAAGAAACAACATGCTATAACTGCCAACACCTATTAGTTAGCATAAACATACATGCTGCTGCCGGTTCAAATTAAGAATTCATACAAAAATATTCTGTTCCCATAAATTGATAAATATTGTTTATGCATATAATCTTGTACATAAATAAGCTTTCCCTTAAAAAAGACACGATCTAGTTTTAGCTTTGGGTGTAGTATCACAAACACCATGCTTTGGGATCCTCAAAATCATTTGCATAGTATTTTAATCTTGAAGTATCTGAATATTGAGAGTTTTTCACCCAATTCTGAACTAGGTTCGTTTTAAAGACCAAATTCATGAATTAAGTTCTTTGCTCGCACTTCCAGCATTGATCTTTTAAATTCATGCATTTTCAGGAATAAGTTTTGGGCAATTCAGTCTTATCTTTCTCACCCCAAGATGGAAACCTTTTGTAGAGTCCAGGTAAACATCTTGATACGCATTCATTCTAGTAAAAATTTAAACAGAATGTCTTCCAAGCTCCCAAATATACTCTCCAGTATAAGATAAATTAGACCGAACTGACAGCAATACATCTCAATTGAGTGAACTTCACTGCAGAGATCATTAAGCTCTCCAAAGGCACAAAATACCAACAAAAAATCCAGCGATGTTACAGCCAATTACTTCCACATGATTAAACTTAATTCAAGTCTTGACAGATGCATTTACAGATATGTCCTAGAAGTCATTAAGAAGCCTCACAAATACACTCACAAAGCATAATACAAAGACACAAACCTGACAACCTTACTGGCAATGATCCCTCGAATGTTTTGAAATCCCTAGGGAAAAAAACTAGTATACAAATTTAAAGAATGGTTGGAAATGCATTCTGCAGGTTACTCTTCCGAATCTAAGTGCCCAATCCCTGGACCACGAAAAATAACTGTAAACAGAAAAAACACATTTAATTTCTGACTTGACTTAAAATAACACCAAAAATATTGATTGTGGCACCTAGATGCTAGAACAAATCGACAGCCTTCTTCCGCATATCCTGCTTCCACTTAGGCTGGTCGTAGAATTTTTTCTTGTCCATACCAAAAATCTTCTCAAACTCCTCTGGTGTTAAATATGCCTGCAACAGATGAGGATCATAAAAATCTCGACTTAAGTCCACAAATAAATTGAAGTGGTGAACAATTTGCAGCTCCTAAAAAATGAATTTACCTCTCTTTTTTTATGGTCGATTCCAGGAGCTGGATTGGTGGATTTAGCCTTCAGACGCTCATAAGTGTAAGTGTCTGAACTCCCATTCTCTACTGTCTCAACCTCAACTTTTGTCTGGGAAACTTCTTCTCCATTAGTTTCTGAGCTGCTCTCTTCTAATTTTGTTCCTTCTTGGGTCGTTGATTCATCCTGTTTTGATAGCCATTCCTCTGCTTCAGAACTTACCGTAGTAACTGATTTGTCATCAGGTATTTCTGCACAAGTCAATTTAATTTTCTTGTTAAGTTTTTTGATTTATGTAGCATGAGGTCCACCAACTCTATTATAGTCAAAATTCCAAAACATATAATCAAGCTTCTAAAATATCTAATTATTACATCTGAAAAATTTATGTTGTTTGTTATATTGGGTCACAGATCTGTGCATATTGAAATATATTTGAGGCTTAAAATCTCAATTCTTTGTTTTTCAGTTTTTGTAATTAGACAGATATAAGTTCCTCTTAAACTTGGTTCTTTATTTTTGTTTTTGTAATGATATTATCAGATTATTTCGGTTGTGGTATATATTGGGATAAATGCATTTGATTCAGAGGCTTCAGATATCATATATTTTTTGTTTCATTCTCATCCTTGCTTGCAGTACCCGAAAGAGGGGATTTATTAATGGTAGGTATAAATACATTGTATTCGGAAGCTCTGGATCTCAAATGTGTTTTGTTTCATTTTCTTCATCTATATGTTGTCCAATGTCTTTCTAAGGATCTGACATTACAGTTTGTTTATTAGTTGGTAGCGTAGGCCATTACTGATAGAATTGTTTTTAGGACACATTTTACTGTAAATTAATTTTGTTTAGAATCTATTAAATATATAAAATAAATACATTTCTAGGAAAAAAATGATTAGTTGGTAGCATAGGCCAGTACTGATAGAATCGTTTTTAGGACACATTTTACTCTAAACTTACTTTGTTTAGAATATATTAAATATATAAAATAAATACATTTCTAGGAAAAAAAATGATTAGTAAACAGCAACTTTTTAAGTTGTCAAACACTCCACAAATTCAAACCCACAAGCACAACAGCCCAGTGTAGGCACAAGGCCTGCTAGCACAAGGCATGCGAACAGTGCCCCAGTGGGGAGAGCCTTTTACGCTGCCAAACAGTCTACAAATTCAAACCAGTGAGCACAACAGCCCAACCCAGACACAAGGCCCACAAGCACAACAGCCCACTGTAGGCACAAGGCATGCGAACACAATGGCCCAACGGGAGTTTCAACCTTGGTGGCAGCCTCACCAACGCAGTATTTCAACAACCGCTGCTCTAAATGGGTCAACCAATTTCTCAAAACATTTTACTTTTCAAGTAAATTTTAAAAACTATCATAGTTATTGTCTGGCCTAATTTATATGTCAAACAAAATAAAATTAATCTTCTAAGTAAATAAAATAGATAGAATATGTTTACTCTGACTCTTACTGCTAGCTCTCTAAAAGCTACCAAGATATTTTATATAAAACATAGATTATAACTATAGACCATATAAATTCAGATAAATATAGTACAACTATTCAAAAAATCAAACAAATAAACTTGCATTCTTATCTTTACAAAATTCTGTGTAAAAGACAAAGTATCATTCTTGAAGTGCCTACATAGATTTTTCTTAAGATAGGTATGCTATTTGTGTAGCATGAGGACCAACAACTCTATTCTGCCTAGATAGAATTTTCTAAAGATAGGTATACTAGTTTGTGAAGCATGACCACCAACTCTATTCTAGTCAATATTCCAAGATATATAATCAAAGTTTCTAAAATATTTCTACCTGAACCTGTCTCAGCAGATGTCTTATTATCATTGACTATATTAGTCTTTACAGGCGAGCCTGTTTTTGCCTCAGCATCCAATGCTGTAGATAATGCTGCAAGAGCAGCTGCTCTCTGAGAAGACTGATTTGAAGTGCCAGATGCTTTTGCAGTTTTTGGTACAGGTTTACTTCCAGCGCTTGAATTGAAAGCAGAATTCAATGCAGCTAATGCTGAAGCTCTTTGAGTTGGGCCGCTTTGCTTTGATCCATTAGAGCTGTCAGAAAATGATGCTTGATTCTCTGAGCCAGCATCAGCTGTTGAGACTCGCTTCTTTAGGTTCTGAAAAGCAAATAATAATGTCACTTCAACATATTATTAGCAAAGTGCGTAAAAAATATTCATATGAATACATTTATGACCTCAATGGCCTGAATAGGTATCCCCTGTAGAGTAGCAAGCTTCTTCTCAAATGAATTTCCCTGGGCCTGCACTTGATTTAAGATAGTTAAAAACTACCAAAAACTGCATCATGAAAAAAATTGCAAATGAATTTCTAATAATAGTATTTAAGTATCATAGTCCAGTAAAAGGTGATTAAGAGATTGAGAAAATAGCAAGTCCAGGCTATCATCCTGGAAACATTCTTAGGGGGAAAAGGAAAATGCATAAAGTATGGGTGTTTACAAAGTGACCTAAGCAACATCAGGGCAAAGAAACCATCTCTCCTTATAAAATTGGTGTGCCCTGCACCAGCTTATGAGTCTTCTCAGAAACAACAAATCTGTCACATCTCCTTTCATAAAACAGATATTTTTTCAATTTCTTGACATGACAATCTGAATGACTGACAGCCTATGATCATAAAACAGATAGTTCTTCAATTTCTTGACATGACAAACTGAATGACTGACAGCCTATGATCATAAAACAGATAGTTCTTCAATTTCTTGACATGAGAAACTGAATAACTGACAGCCTATGATTTAAGTTCAATACATATCAGTATATAAATAAAATAGAAATACTTACAGCTGCTTTGGAAGAATCCCAAGCGAAATATTTAGTAAAGAAAGATGGTTCATTCCCTTCTGTAACTTTGTACAGTGGTATACTTGGAGACAAACCTTCCAACAAGGCTGCACGTTCCATATACTTCTGAGAAACATAAGAACATTTTTAAGTAACATAATATGGTGTAACTTAAAAATAATTTTCTTCGGATGGCATAAGTTAAAAATATAAAAACCGCACTCTAACCTTCCCGATTTCAAAAGCTAGCTGCTTTTCTTTAGTGTCAACATGTTGTCCAACCCAGACAAAGACTTCAGCATGTGTATCCAGGATCATGATATCCTCTGTTAACAAGTCATCTTGAGCAAAATTGAAGACTTCACTCACCTGCCAAAATAATACTCGTGCATTAACTCGGTACCAATAATACAAAAAAATGACAACAGAAACATGGAATAGGCCCATTTTCCTCGATTTAACAAGATAGACATCGCATTGTCTGTGAACCGTACCTCCAATTTTCCTGAAATAATTTTAGGGAAACAAAAAAGACAGGTCAGTTTAAGTTGAGTTGGAATTTCAAATGCAAGGATCTGTGTGATATCTAGAACAAGTTATTATAACATGATAGTCTGGTCAAAAAATAAGAAAGTTGAATTGTTTAATGATTGTTTTAGTTTGAATGTAATTCAATTCTGCCAAAAGAGAATGGATACATATTTCAACATAGCAGCAAAGATGGTATTTATAAATAGAAGACTTACCATTTTCATATGTGCAAGCATATAAATGAGGATCCTTGGCAGTTTCTTGCACTGCTTTCTTGCTTACATATCTCTGCTTCCCACCCAAAGCATACCAAAAGCCTGCAGGTTCCGTCCCTTCTTTTGCATGCTTTAAAGTAACACCAGGCTGGCAAGACATAAATATATATGTTAGAGGTTAAAAAGAAATAAGAAAGGGTTATTCTTGTGGTGAATGAATTTTTCAGTTAACTGTACTTTAAAAAGTAAAATAAAACTTCTAATCTCACTACACATGAAAAAGGGGAAGCTTAAGGTTACTAGAATCGTGAAAAGAGATTTCAGATCTAGGAAGAAAGGAAACTCACTTTAAGAAACTCTGCAATTCTGGCTGCTAATTGCTGTTGCTCCGATGTGCTTGCATTCCCATGCCAAGTGAAAAATGATGATCCAGATTGTAACAAGAAGCAAGATGTTGAATTTAAAGATGTTCCCACCTAAACAAACAAAGCAATATAGTGATCAAGAAATTAACTGTACCTTACTATCTAAAACAAATTATCATATGAATGAAATGTAATGGGACATACAACCTAAATCTTGTATATTAATACACAGTGTGAAACTAATAACTCGGGCTACAAATTTTGAGCTAATGTAATGATGAGATGGATAACTATTCCAAAAAACTTGCTACTTATGTATTTGATGTGGATTTTTGTCAAAAGCTACAAAAAGCTGCTATATCTAATATATATCTCAAATGGAAAAAAAAATTCCCAAATCTACTTATAAGTGACCTGTAAAGTCAGAAAATTTGAAAAAGGGGTATTTCTAAAGCAGCCAAAGTATCTAAGGATTGGAGGTCACAATGAGCAGGATTCTTTATTTCTTTATATAGTAGTGGCATTGACAAGCAGCTTAATCTGAGTCTGGAAATTCTAAATATCATCAATCATGCTATCAAATGATTCCTGTTCTTGTCTAGACAAGCTTTCATGAAACTGCTGATAATTCCCTCACAAGAAGCACCACTAAAGTTAAAGCAATGCAAAGCCTATACAAAGTTATATGATCAGTGAAGTGGCACTCTATGACCGTACAAATGGATTACCACATTAACCAACAAGTATAGTTTAATACATGAAATCTTTCTAGCAATACACTCTAGGATCTAATCAAAGATCCTAGATAACTGAAATCTTTTAAGCAATATGAAGGATATGATCAAGAATAGGCCAGATGGTATGGTCTAAAAAGCATCTCATTTCATCTAACTTTAACAATTATCAATACTGCTTTGAAAAATTATGAAAATCTATTTTTGACTAATATTTAATATTTCGTATTTTACATTTTTTGGGTCCTTCATTTCAGAATTTGGCAATGTGACTGTTGGACAATGCTTATGCTGCAGTTCAATCTGGATTGATTATGAACTAAGGTTTCTGGTGCATATATGAGGTTCAAATCTTGAGTCATGAGCAAAGAGATATGACCCAGACAAGTAAAATTACCAAAATTAAATAACTTCAACTAGTTTTTTTTGTTTTTACGGATAAATTTGTCCTTTATCTGAATCAATTTTGAATCCAAGAAGTACATAAATTGCTATGAAGTTTGGTGACTTGCTACGAGGTACATAGTAATTATTTTCTTTATCGTACTGTAAAGCTATATAATAATTAGATTTGAACATGCAATTAGAGTCAAAGAAATACATCTCTCCTACAGAGTTTGTCTACTTTGTATTATCTCTCAACTAATGTATAGCCAATGAATAATCAGTTTAATTCACACATCATCACTGCTAAAAGACGAGACAAAAAAAGTAAGTGGAAGGTCAAATGTATGTCAAGCATGGACATAGAAATTCAGTAACTGTAGACCTCAAATTTTGAGTTTCAGAGAAACCCCTTTAGTGATGAAACATTTAAATTTCAGAGAAAACCCAACGGTGATGAATCATTAAAAGAAAAATGAAAAGACTTCCAGCTTCAATTTGTTTTAGTAAATACTAAAAACTGGCCAAGATTCAAAAGATAAGCATTTTAACATTATAAGAAAAATAAATCAGCAGTTTAGGCTATAATCTTGGGGAATTATTCTTTATAATTTAAACAACACAATATTGGGTAAATTTGCATCAGTGTAAAGAATATTTTACAATACTAAATGTAGAATTGCTACCAGAAAGCTCAAGGACAAAATCCAAAAAAATGGGCTCCATTGATGTATTTTAGGTGTTGGGGCTTCCATATAACAAGAGACTGCCAACATATGAAAACAAAGATGGTTATGTGCTGAGCATTAACAAATTCTCCAAGTTCATAATACTCAAAAAGGTAAATAATAAAACCTTTCAATAATGATTTTCCTTTTACAATGGTCACTCCTAGTGCGATAAAGGATAGTGCTTTGATTAAAAATGGGCACAGGGCATAAGTTTGTTTGTGTAGCACTCATCAAAAAAGAAATAGGTTCACTGTCAGAAGCAACTCATGCTTATGAGGTAGAGTTATAGAAGCAAGGACCATAGCATGAGAAGAGTGCACCCAACAATCTTCACCTCCATCCAAAACTACAATGATTATCTTCACTTTGAAGTTCACCTAATGAATATTGAAGTGTGATGCCATTGCATGATATAAATGAATGTGTAAATTAAACCCAATGTCTACAAAAAAGCTATACCTCCCATTTCATCTTTGATAAGAACAATCGAGATGCATAAAGGTAAAAGAAATTAAAAGTATGTATTGTCCAACAAATACAAAGTTTGTGAACTCATGCACATGGCAGGTTATTCACCTTTTTGGTGTGAAAGGCATTTGAATATTTTTCCGCGGCTGCAAATGTCTTTCAGATGCAACTGAATGAGATACATTTATTTGCCTATGTACAACTGTACTCCTCAGATAAAGACAGTCTGCCTATCTTAATACCTAAAAATGAATCTCTAGCATATAGATTTTATTTATTGTTAAATTCTGAATAAATTCCATAAATTTGAGCTGGCCTTTATACAAACTCCATGATGAATCATGAATAGTCTTGACCATTTAGCTTGCCCATTCGTGCTAATTTCAATTTTACTTTGTCAGAACATGAGAGTTTTGACTTCTCCACTTCAGAATCCCTGCAACATAAGTTGGATATGCAGGGACAGTCCATGAATATTATATGTTCGTGCTGCTCCCTGGCACATTTTTATAGTTTATGTGACTTAATGTATTGTCCCGTCTTTGAGAGTTCCATCCGAAATAAGATTAGTCCATCACATCAATAAGAAAATTGATAACACAGAGAACAGCAATAGCACTATATAATGTGTGGAATGAATGCACCACAAAAGAGTGTATGTAATGTTCATATGTTTGAAGCACATAATAAATCCCTTGGTAGAGGGTATGAGTTGGGGTAGTAGTTGTATCTACCTAATTTAATCCCTTAAAGCATATAGTTAAAGTGTAGTATATCTAGTGTAAGATATTACACATACGTTATAATTCATAAGCATGCTATAGGATTATAGACTTAGGTTGAAGCTTAGTTCACTTATCTGTAAGTATCTCATATATGCCACATCTTAGATAGATTGGGAAGACCTAGCTTACTGCTAACTCCCATCACGAGATCAAAACCAAAGGCCTACAAATCTTTAACAAAACATATGAGGCAAATTGAAAAAGTCCCTTTTTTCCCAACAGGTGGATCTAGCTTGGCTGTGACATAAAAATGACATATATTGACTACCACTCTCTTTTATTTTCTCGTATATTCATCCTTTAAAAGATATTCCAACTTTTCTGGGAATTAGTTAAATACATAGTAACAAAGCAGATAATGCCAAAATGAGAATACTTTCAAATTCTGACATTCGTCCCAGATTTAGAAAATTATTCAAGCATCATCAAATCCTGCAAAACCAAATCAAAATTAAAGATTTTAGAAATGTATATTTACCGGATCAACCTGTACTGCTTTACTGTTGTGTGGCCCTGTACCAGAGACCTCAATGAGGGCTACACAATCACCATTGTATGTATCATCATTTACACCTTTATCAGCAATGAATTTTTTGTATCCAGCACTCAGTCCTCCCTGCGATGTAAAATGAAAATGATTAGCAATTCCAACCAAACATCATAATATTGCTTGACAAAATTAACACGAAATAATATTCCTCCAAGCTCTTAATAATTGCTTCTCTTATACAAGAAATCAGGGAAATCAAGCTAAACACTAGCAGAATCTATACAGAAAATTAGGTTTGAAACCAAATGTGGACTATCTGGTTTAACAAAACTGTCATTGGCTTATGTACAAACCTTCAGTACAAGCATGTTTGGGAATAAACCAATAAATTCGGCAGGCTCTTTTCCTTGAAGAATTCGACCCTGTAACGCAAATTGCACTCCTCATCATTTGACTGTCTTGTGAGTTTGCATAATACAAATTATTATATACGTGAGGATGAGTACATGAGCTGCTTTTCTCACTTGCTCAAATTTAAAGTAATATACAGAACCTATGAATTCTTAAAGAATTCAAATAAATCTATAGGCTTCTTTGGGAAAAATTATTCACTACTCAAATTGAGATTAATAAACTTGTCTTTACTAAAATATCTTAAGTCAACAAAATTTACAAAATTGCAGAAATACTTGCCTGTACAGGTTTCCCTTTCAAAGAGTTTGCCATTGTGTTTGTTAAGCGAGCTGCAGTAGTTTGATCTTCCTAAACAAACAGCAAAGAAATTTGATTGAGCTTAGTGAAACCAGATATAATCAGACAGGAAAACAGAAAATATTTGTCCACTTAGTGTTTTATAAGACATTTAAAACTGAATATTGACAAAGGTTATGCCATAGCGCAATATTGTAAAAGGCTAGAAAATAATTCAGTTTCTTTGAGTGGTGTAAAATATTTCATGCTAATTATTACTTCATATGACATTAACAAAATTACCAGAGCAAAGTACATTAACATAGCTGTTAATTAACATACCGGTGTGCTCTCCTGCCCCAACCAGAAACAAAGATAATATCCCTCCTTCCGATCCCCAGAATGGTAAGTATACAAAACGATATAACAATCTCCACCATAAAATTTACCAATCTCTTCTTTACGAACAGGAGTTTTAGAGTTATTATTGATCCTCCATACCTGAGAAAAAAATCTATCCATTTTCTTAGCCAATTGGATGGCATTCACCTTAACATTTTTTATCTTCCATCCTTAAAAGGTGAAATTGATAGCAGTAGTATAAAAATGAAAATGTTATTTAAAAGATCTATAATGATCCCACCTCCAGCTTTCCACCACCTTCAAGCAAGGGTGGAATCTCTTCTTTTGCTGGAGTTGCCTTCATCATCCCTTTGACATCAACTCCCTGCTGCTTCAGCAAGGCTACAAAGAACAGTTACATGATCATAATGTGCATCCCCTCACCATTGCCTTTCAAAGATAATCATTGCAAAAGTAATTTATTCACTCACCAGCAACTTTGCCTCTACCATCTTCAGCACCAGAATTTCCACCAGTGAGGGGCCATGAATCAAATTTTGACTTAAAAGGCTGTGTCTCAAACCCTTGAATGACTCGTATAATGTTTGTATACTTTGATCTTTTCTGACTGGAGATGAATTCCTGAAGAGTAAATATCCAAGGTTAAATCAAACAAGAACTTTATTTTATCTCTCAAACATTACAGAAAATAGAAAGCATACTAAAAGAAACGCACATCTGCAGCTGAACTTGCAGCCTTTCTCTCCTCCAGCTGTGTTACACGACCCACCCAAACATAGATCTCAGCTCCACAGTCAAGTAAATAACATTTGTTTGACTCCAACATCCCCCGAGACAAGGGTCCTTCAATGCTCTTAAGTTGTCCATCCACAATACTGCATACAAAAAATCCAAACAAAAACTTATATAGGAATATTCTCGTCACTAGAACTATGGGTCAGTTCTTTCCAAAGCATCTGTTTATTTTCACTGCCTTCTACTGCACCCAGAAAGTATACAATACCCATATTCTTCCAAAATCACAAAAAAAGAATTGTAAACTAGATATATTACATATTCTAGACGGAAATAGTAAAATTATCCAACACGTGAGAAACATTTTAAATAGCGTTTAAAATAAATTAACAAAGTATATTCAAATCTTTTCTTGTTTTAAATTTTATCTCGATGTTCAATTATTTTCACAATGCACTTCAGACTTATGCTTTGCCTTCCATAGCTCAAAAGGATTCCAAGATAATTCTTCACGAAGCACATCATCTGTTTACATTTCATATTTACAAGCCATTCTCTGATTCATTATAAAAACAAGGACGCACTTTCTTGACTTCGATGTATATTTTCATCCATCCATTTTTTCATGTACCAAGATAATCTCCCCCAGATTAGACACCTGAATTTCCCTTATAAAGCCATATGAGAGTAAGCTTGGTTAAAATTCAATACACTCATGATAATCACACCAACCTACAAGGTAAAGATGAGACCCAGGGGAGGAGGAAATGCTGTTCACAATTAAAAAAGGTCAACGGACTCATCTATCTGAATTTCAAGAACATATTGCCAAAATGATGTGAAAAAAAACAGCAACTACTTATGTAAAACCTAACCAACTTCAAGAAAAGGATATGATTAACTTTGCCCTGTAACTTCACAGAGAAAAACTTATACAACTAAGTAAATTTATCTACAATTATCCAGTACTTGTCTCTCTAAAGAACAACAATATAGCCCATGATGTTCCATTGAACACTCTAGTCAATGGTACCAAGCTAATAACTAATAACAAATAACAAATGTCAAATAACAAAAGCATAATATACAAATATTATCTATTTGACTTACATGATCCTCAGTAAGGGACCAACTAATAACAGAATGAATGTTATAAATATATATCCTAGAAGAAATTAACTTAAGATGTTTCTTGTTGAATACAATTTGACAGTGTAATGGGCTTGTATATTCTGGCAAACATCCTAATTACACTTCAAAACAAGGTAAACAATCACTTCCAAGGACTATATGTTTACAACTTAACACAGCTTTTAATAAATGCTTTCAGGAAATCGCATATAAGGTATATAACAAAACATGGCAAGAATAATATACAAAAAATTCAGTACAGTTAGTCCACGAGATCTAAATTAGTACACAGTAAATTTTTGACAGATCTGGCAAACCAATTAATCCTTGCCATTCTGTCTTTCTCAACTTCTTAAGTGACATTTATGCACAGATATTTCTTGACTTGGGGAAATTAAAATATGTGCAAAACCTTACCATATTCCATCATGACAAAAATTGCATCCATCTTTTTGTACAAGCTACCACAACTTGCATAATAATGATTTCACATAGTAGAAATTCAAGTAGAAATAATAAAAATTGTAATTTTACAATGAAGCTGTAAGTTAGTATCATAAAAATGTTTAATTTCCTTAACTATATTTGTCATTAAAAAGCATGATGAATTTCATAAAGATATGATGAAATAAGAATACCTGTACATCCTTCCAGGACTAATCTCCATGTTAGAATCATCTTCACTACCAATCTTCTTTCCAATGGGAGCAAAACCTCCAAATAGACCCCAAAATTCCCCCGAGTCAGCTTCTGCTTGAAGTTTGCCGTCATCTGATTAAGCACAACTTTATTAGATTAAAACCCATAAACCATTAACTATAAAATTATACCAGTAAAAACAAAAATTGAACCAACATTCAATTCAATAAACTATAATAACAAATTGCATTCCAGTGTGATTCTGGTCTCAACCACCTACCAATAATTGCAACTTCACACTTCCCCTCATGGTATTTATCTTTCAAGTACTGGACAACTTCCAGAGCTTTTGCCCTTTCCTGTATATTAGAATTAGATCCATTGAACTGGTAGATCTTTGTCTCCGTATCCAGAAGGAAAACATCATCATGATTCAGTGAAGACCGAGCAAATGGGACCTGTATGACCATTTTTCTACAATCAGTGTTCCCTTCCAAGTGACCAATGACAATTCTACAAAGTGATAGCATGGTTTCAAAGATTTAAGTTGGGAGTTACACAACGAGAACCAAATCAAAACGACATCTAGATGCTTACCTGCTTCATTCGTACAACTCGCCTGCCTTTACATACGTATAAGCATGTTTCAAACTTCACTTCCTCTGGCTTTTTGAATCCAGAAGCCACACCTCCTTCCAAAGGAAGGATGCAAGGCTTGAAATATGACAAAAATTTGTCTGTTTCATGGCCTTGTATTTCTCTGTATTGCACAGCACGACCTCCTAGGGCTGCATCAAGCTCAACTGTCTTGATAGCCGCTGTTCCAGCTTCATCCTACCACAGACATCCAGAGTGTTGTAACTTCAAAAACCATAACATTGTTATAGCAAGGACAAGAATGATTAAGCTGCATTAGTTACCTGGCTAGTATCTTTCCCAAGCCAGAAATGTATGTCATATTGATAAGTTCCACTTTTTCCAGAAGTTGTCTGAAACATGGACTTCCAGAATTCAGACTCAAAAACATGAAGCATGACAACAACCATTAAGATCATCCAAGCTACATCAAAGAACATAAATAGATCGTAGGAAATTGTTTGCACATCACCCAGACCTTTCAGATTAAAGTACATAAGGAAAAAAAAAGGAATGCATGCTTATTGTTGGAATTTTTAAATAGTACATAATAATGTTAAAAAGCCAGGGAATGCATGATTTAATGTTTGAGTATATATCAAATCATATGAAATGTATTTATATGAAGCAGAATGAAGTATGTCAAATAGGTTCAAATTTTTTAAAAGTTTCTCCATATGATCGGTTTGGTCATTGAATAGCAATTTTTGTTACTTTTAGTGCCTATTAAATTAATTCTTCTCTATTCTAACTGGTTATATTTGCGAGTACCATTGAACAGCTTTGGTTATCTTTAGACATTAATATTATTTCTTCCCTTCTTTCTTTTTCTCTCAAATGCTGGGAAGGGGAGCTTCATTTTGCAGGGATGTCTTCAACTAAATAGTGCTAGAATTGACACAAATGAAGGAACTAAACTGTGACCAATTGCAAAGCTTTGTAAGATAATTCCAGAGGGTTGTCTGGCCAAGCTCCAAATTCAAAGCACAAGCCATTATTCAATAAATTGGAAAAGGAGTTATAGAAAAATCTTCTATAGCAATAATTCCAAAAGGATGTGCATAAGAGTCGGGCACAAATCTCCTATTACACCACACTTTTAAAAGAGATGCCGAATGTGTGACTTAGAAGAAAGGTGCAACATCGAAGTTCTTTAATGCATAAAATTTTGGCATAGGACATGCTTCACAAAGTTCAACAATCCAAATGAGACCCCGTAATCAGTTGTACCTCCGTAATCTTGTCAATTTCACTTACTTTGCCTCATATCTCGCATCGTTATATTATCAACTCATCCTAATTGTTATCACGAAAGATCATTGCACTCACTTAGCGCTTAAGTGCTACTTGAGCCTATTGGGTCATCTTCCTTCCAATCGTGCATTAGGAAAAGGTGAAAATACCTCTCTATTGCTTACTCCCTTTTCCTTATTGTACAAGACTGAACCTATCTCGTGAACTATGCATTCCCAAAGGTACCAAAACAAGATGCTACACTGCCACACATTACACAAACAAGAGCATATTGCACAAACCATACTTCACAGCCAATTCCAAAGCTCTATTTTCCCCCTTCCCAAAATCCAACAACTTACTACCACTGTCAACCACACACTCCCTAACTACTCACTGCAAATTGCTGAGCACCTCCCCAATCACCACCTGTGCTAATGTCCAATCCATTCCAGTCTTGCCCAATACCATTCCATCAAGGATCCAAAGGGGGAAACCAGGCCCCTCTTGAGATTTCAACCCTTTTCCAGGCATGATACAAGCATTGGCATACAAGGCTAGCAGAATTAAGTCAAATGCCACTTCAAGATGGCCCTTATTATGGATCACCTTTACATTCCCTATACCTATATAATAGGCCTCAACATATTTATTTCATTTTGTATTGATAATGTCCTATCCTCCACTTCATCCTTCTAAAAGCATGTATCAACATCACTAGACCACCAAACCCCACACCTTGCTCTTTTACTTGATTGAGCTTAATTTCCAACTAGGACTATTAAAATTCCTCAAAATGATCTGGAAGAAAAAATTTTAGGAGTCATAAACTCTACTTTGACAAGGGCACATAAGAAGCTAACTTCTCCACAAACTTGTTTCAGATACCAGCCTCCAACCTCAGAGTACCTAACATGCCTATGCCATCCTTATCCAAAATGGCCTTAATGAATCCTAACATTGTTGCTGCAAAGATGGGAAATATTTAAGAGAGCCAACTATATATGACTACACCCTCCCTACATGGGTCTTTAGCTCTTCCTAATTTAAACTATGATGTTGTTACATATGTACCTCTCACAACACCACTCCAAAAACATAATGCTACAAGCACCTCCTACCCGACCTACCACATGCATTCATCACCAGAACAAAGTCAAAAAAAATATAAAAATCTTTATACAAGAAACACAAGGCATACATTAATGATGCACCCAGCATCACACAAAGGAAACTAACTCTCATGCATGTGAGGGTTAATAAGAGAAAGGGTACTCCCATTGCCATATCTGAGGGCCTGACTTGATGATACAATAACGCATAAGTGGTGCCAGATAATCTACCATGGACACACATGAATTTAGAAAACCTTTATAAATATGAATGCAAACTATACACGACCTTCATCCATAATTAAAACAACTCCACTACAGTTCAAAGAGGTTGATTGATTAAATAGCATTGCAAATCTGCCCTAGAGTTGGAGATATGACTATATGTGGCAATAATTGGCTCTTGATCAATTCCAGCATTTGCCAAATAGTCCACTGTTGAGTTCAAATTTCTCCAGCAATTATGAAAGCTTAGATTTTCAAATTTTTAACCAATACCTTACACCTCATCCACACAGTGACTGAGTTTCCAATTAGGACTAGTACATTTTTGCAAGGTGTTTATCACTCCATAAAATCCCCTTCCACAATCAAATTTTTCAAATTTTGAAAAGCCACTACCATTAAAGCATCCCACTCAGCTTCATTATTGGTTCTTGTAATGTCCCCATTTTAGCAGGTTTTTGCCGCTGAGCATAGTCAGTTCATCATCACGACCCTCGTGAGCTAACAGTGGGTTTTGAGGGTCTCTGTGTCGGATTTACTATTTTTAGTTAGTCTATTTTTGGCAAGGCAGTTGAACCCGGGGCTTTGTTGTCAGAAGTTAGTTGATTTCAATCAGACAATTTCAATGGCTTCATATTTTAATTGTCGTTATTAAATTAAGTTATTTTAATTTAATTTAATAACTTATGACTTTATAACTTTATGTTATAAAATGGTGTTGTGTTGAAGAAGCCACTTAAGTGAAAAAGTAAAGTTGAAGCCTTTTCAAAAAAACTTATATATTCTACTCGAAAAGGCACTTTACTCATCCATTATTGAATTGATTTTTTTTATGAAGTCTTTTGTTGAGAGCTTTCAATAAGGGTTTGAGGAATGATTCCTCTCTACTGCACTTTGAATCATTCTTGTGGTGGTGAATTGTGCATTTGATTCTGCTGAAGAAATTCTGATAATTCATAACTGCGAATTGATGCTGATGTATATCAATTTGGTGCAAGTATAAATTGAATTCATTCACTTCTACAGCTGGGTTCGATTTTCTCTTCATCTGGATGCTATTGTTGTGTTGGGAGGCTGTTGTATCTAAATATTAATTCTCTGAAGGAGTTACATATTAGAATCAGTTGGCTCAGACGCTCCTTTGGCCATCAGAAAGGTTTTTTAAAACTTTTGGACATTGTTGCAGACAGCATGTAGTCGCTTATTTTTTTGCATCTCTTTCTGGCAAAAGAGGATCAGTGGATGATAAGACAATTCTGCAGGATTATGCATACCGTGAAGCTATCTGCTCAGATGTACTTCCTTTGCAAGCCAAGCGGTTCATTTCAGAAAAAAAACGCCCCTCTAATTAAGTGAACTGTATGATGTTAAATGTGCATGCATGTTTCTCAATAAGATGCTGGACATTTCAATGGCGGGAGTCCTGGGCGGTGGTGGAGAGAAACACTCTATTTCTCAAGAAGATGCTGGACATTTCAATGGCGGGGGTCCTGGACGGTGGTGCAGAGAACACTCTATTTCTCAAGAAGATGCTGCACCCTTCAAAGGCAGGGGGCTCCTGGGTGGTTGCAGAGATATCTTGTGTCTGAGCCTGAGGGACAGGTTAGCAAAGAGGGGGATGAAGAGAAGGTTGCTGTGGATATCATGGAATCAACTGCCTCTGGGGTGGCTCAACCTGCGGATGTGGATTGATCACAGTACATACAGCCCTGCCTGTCGTATAAAGGCAAAGGTGGCGAAGATGTCTCACGGCCGGGTATAGGCCTTCTTGTTGTCAGGGTGCTGGTGTTTTTTGTTAGAGCCTTGATTTTTTTGCAGAAAAAATATATGTAATTGCAGTAGTGTTGGATGTGGATTGATCACAGTGCATGTGGCCCTGCCTGTCCCATAAAGGCAAAAGCAACAAAGATGTCTTGTGGTCAGGAATAGGCCTTCTTGTTGTCACTGTGCTGGTGTTTTTGTGTTATAGTCTTGTTTTTTTTGCAGAAAAAATATATGTAATTGCAGTAGTGCAAGTAGACGGGAGGTTACCCAAAATTTTGGGACTGTTTATGTTCATAATTCCAGATAGCAGTAAGGATTATGGGCAATGTGCCATAGGCAGATTATGATTCTGTAGCAGGTAGTATTTGTAGTTAGTTATCAGGGATGGAAGTAGTTGAAATGTGAAATGGCGGTAATACTTTTTTGATTTAATATCAGGTGCAGCCCCATATAGCTGCAGTTTATCGATCAAAAAAAATGTCCATGCATGTTAAGGCAAGAATAACTGGTTTCGACCCGGTTATAGATTGTATGGCCAATGATACAAATACTCAGATGCTTGCAGTTATAACTTATTTCATTGAACAATGATATACTGATAGCTTTCATGCCTACGAATGTAACTTGCAAATTGGATGTAATGTAAGATGCATTTTGTATAATAGACAGTTATAGTAAAGAAAATTGTTAGCATATGCTCTTCTAAAGAGACAGAGAATGAGGAGACAGACGGTTGGCATAAACTACAAAATACAAACAAAGACTAGAGTTGACTAAATTCATCTATACATAGACCAATTTGATCTTAAGGTCATTCAAAGTCTCGTTGTCATTTGCAAAAAGGTCATCATATTTCAGGCAACACTGACATGTATTCAATACTTATTAACAGGGCAATTCTGTGGACCTAAAAAGTAGTCAGACTCCAAACAAGTATATTGTGTGTCATATTCATCAGGAAATGAGGTCAAAAGAATATGAGACTAATGAAACATACTTCACATCCAAGCAACTAACCATTTGGTAACTGCTGCATAGCAGGGATAAATGCATGCTACAGAATAATCTACATTACAAAGCATACAATATCCCTTCTATTATTATCAGTTTCTTTTATGCAAATATTAAAAAAATAATTAAAATGGTATTCCATTAGAGTAAACTCTCATAGCCATGGCCAAAGAACTAAAATGGCTCAAAAATTTAAAACTAATGTTCCCTATCCTTTCTCCTATGCAAAAATACCAGAAATGACAAAATTTAGTGGATTGTCGAAAAAAGAAAGAAATAATCCATACTATAAATAAGCCATGATATGATAATGTCCTTGATACATACCTGCAAAACGACATATGAATCTCCAGAATAAAATTTACCATAGTCAGATTTTGGTAAAGGAACAGGTTGGAAATTTTCAATGCGCCAAATATCCATACCACTGTAAACAATTTGTTAAGTAAACAAAGAGAAAAAAAATTAACCATGCTTTAAATGTTACAGAAGATAAATCCTTTGCATGGTATGCTTCTGTATATACTATAAACCATAGTGTAAAATCTATGTTCCTTACAAGCATGCAGAGAAGAATTTGTTGCTACAAAACAAAGCATCAAGGAATTTGATCCATTAGCTTTTGCATAAGAGAAGCATCCAATTGTTAGTTTCTAAAAGGATACACTTTTTGACCCACTCCTTGAAAAGCAGGATCGACATTTTTCATTGACACAGCCATTGCAGATGCTTGCAACTTCCACTTCCTTTAATAGATGTCAAGTTCAATCACACAGATTTGACTCTGTAGTGTCTCTGTCGCAGGTCAATCAGATGCCTTGTAACAAAGATTTATCTGTTTAAGAAAAACAACAATTTTCAGTAGCCTGCAAAAGTAACCCTCGTCACCCAATAAAACCTAAAGCAACAAAAATAACTACAACTGTCACTCATTTGGCCACAAAAATAATCTCATTAATAGATTTACATTAGAGAGTAAACAAGACAAGTTGCATATACAATGACAAATACAACAACCAGCTATTGCCTACAGTGTTTGTCCAAAGTACTTGATTAGGCATAATAAGGTCTATCCAATTATAATACAGCAAACCATCTCAAAAGCTTGGGATAAACTTATAACCTAAGTTGCTGCTCATGGCACGATGTCTGTATATAGTAGAAGTATCGGATAATATTTCAAGCTAACTTACATTCCAAGCCTGTGGGATGCATAGATGCAAGTCTAGCCATAGAGTAGTTAGAAATCATTTTGAGGTCAAAGTCAATAGATGAAGTTCAAAAAAATGGACTGACCTACTAAAATTTTGTGAACACTGAAGATTTAATACCTTGGAGAAAACAAGCAATATCATTTTCTCCATTCCAAAGTATTATTGACAGGAGAAAATTTTTGATGAACTAGGAGATCGTGTATTTAACCACCTGCACAAATGTCCACTACTTCAAAACCATTATGACTCAGATCTTCCCATGCATGTTCATAAGAAATAACTATTTAGGCAAAAATGGACATCATTTACCATTCATTGATGACACAATGTTGATGAGGCAGCATCTAGGAATCTCAGATGAACTCACTACTTAATAGTAATTCTCAATGACCACCAATCCAACAACTAGTTTCCTATTCTTTGTATTTATATTATGATTTTTGTGAAAGAATTTACAATGATAAATAGTTCTCAGAGACAGATTGGTGTTTTAAATATGTCGTCAAATATTTATTATCCCTGATTTTGCTACTAATTCATGAGTAACTGTTATCTGTTTTGCCTGTCTTGATTGCCATCAGTGCTTCCTCTATGATCTCTCTTATAATAGAAGATTCATCGACTGAATGTAAGCATAATTACGCATGTTCCAATCATCAAAAACCATTAATATGCAGTAGCTAATCTACAGAACTAGCAAATCACTACAAAATGTGATTGAACAGTGAGTAGCAGTAAGCCTAGATGTTGACTAGGAAGTTCCCTGGCAATATTCGGCAATTGAGCATTGAGACATTGAAAATCTTTTAAAAAACTCTTGAATTTCAGACACTGTTTAGTCTCAAAATTTCATATAGTTGCCATGTCGGTTTAACAACAATGGAAGTAAGTTGTGCATTCTCAGATAGAAAAATTTTAATAGTTCTTCCTTAATGAATCCAAAGCCTCGCTAGGGGTAATCTATGTGGATGTGAGATGCAGACGCAACAAAAATGCAAGGGAATAAGTGCAAGAAAGTAAGAGTTCGTGTCATTGAACCTGATGTTATCAAAGCTATTATTAGAAAAAATCAGAAAGAGCTTAATCAAAAAATCAGAACACAGAATGAGCCCACTGACCAGAAATATGCCCTTCACTTAATTCATTAAAAAATACTTTTGGCATGGGTTTTTACATCAACACATGACAAGGAGATATAAAGTAGATAATTCATAAGATGAACTTGGAAAATGCAAATCTCCTTACAGGAAAAGCAATTACAAATTTCTTAACGACACAGAAACCACAAGCATTTATTAAGAAGGCTAACCCCACAAGAACTATATGCAGCAAGGCACAAACCCAGCAAGAGGTGGCTCTTCACATCTCACCAAAATGCAATTATGATCATGGATCAAGAAAGTTCTCCTAACATGGACATTAAGATAAGCAACCATCATAAATAGAACATATTAGTTGATAAGCACTGAAAGAATGAGAAGAGCAGAAGCTGAGGTGTTTTTTCTACTCAAACTCTTTTTATCCAATTCAGACACTATGTACGATGAAATCAAGATCAATTAAGCCTTTACGAACTAATTCTGCCTAGGTCTAGGCACACTTGTGCCAATGCAGATATGAAGCTTCCAAGAGCAACAAATAAAACCATCTCAATGTCCTGCATAAGCAGATATGCTAAGAGGAAGATAACTTATCAGCTAGTCCTACAAGGATTGTTGCCTCTTTATCGCCAGGTATAGGTGGCATGGGATCAAAGACGTAAATATTGTAAAATTAAGAGTAACTAATTAGGAGACACATATTATGCTTCCAACTGAATGACCTTATAACGCTTCCCAAATATCTTGGTAATGATGCTCAATTCAATACTTGAGTAACAAGTGTCATGTCATTTGTTTGTTTGAGTGATCCAAAAATCACCTCAAGATATGGAATTGAATTTCTTTTATTATCAATAAGGAATCAGAAGGTGCTCAAAAAATCTCTATCCCATTCTCCAACTGGATATCTCTCTTGATACATCTTTTCCTCATACCTGCAGTCTATACACCTTAATCAAAACTTAAGTTTAATGTAAGCACCTTAATCAAAACTTAAGTTTAATGTAAGCTCCAATTTAGATAACATCCATCATATTTTCCTGAAAGAATTTTCCACATGCTTTAATGTAGATATCGACCAACTTGCACATTTCTCCATTTAAAATTTCATGTTTCAATGCGATATTGGGCTCTCGATGGGAATGAGGATACCCAAGCATGAGAAGGGAAACAACATACTAATTTTGTCACAAAATTATCCTTCAAAACACCAACAATTTTCCTTGCCCTAAAATCTATGGGCAAGCAGACACTGTTAAGCTAGCCTGCAACGCTTTCTAACTCTTTTGGGCTCTTGACTTCTTGCCCATTCTCCTGACAGTTAGACTAATTTCACGCACTTTTCTTCCCCTTAATTTTCACGGAAACATGCCCACAGCTGTTTGCTACAAGCTATTCTTCAAATTCAATCACTTTGCTCACCCTGATAGATTTGATACTTACAATCATATAAGCATTCTGGTGTTTATCTCACATGTACTTATGGTCTTCTTCTGAAAGTTTCAAAATAAGAAAAGCTCAAATTACATTTCACTGCAGATTTCAACTATTTGGGTGCAGACTGACAACAACACTAGTATTAAGTATTAACTGAGAATAGCGCAAACTTACAACCATTTTCCTCTTCAGTGCTAAAGATAGAATGCTGAAATAGCATTTTGTCAGAAATTGAGACTTGTCTAAGTTAAGTCTAACAATGATGTTATTAATAGTAGCTGAGCAAGGTTTAAGGGAAATCCAATGACAACTTTCTTCTGTAGTGCTAAGAAAAAAGGCAAGAAATCTAATAGATTTGAAGAAAAAAACCTTTCATCGGAATTCAACTGACATGGGTCAGCAGAATTTAACTGTGTACAGGTTCTGAAATCCTGATTGATAAGATCTCTCTAAATGAGACAGAAATTCCTAAATTTCTAGGTCCTGCAAGTTCTCTGTTGAAACTTGATGATGATTTCCACATTCTGAGTTTGCAAAAATGGATTTCATTTTTCAATGTAAAACTCCAGGATGGGAACTTGAATTTCATCCACAATTCATCACAACATAAACATATCACCAATATCACTAAAACTCGAGCCTCATCATAAATAATGTCTGAGTGTTCCCCTCGTATTAACTAGGTCATCTTTTGAAAGCATTTCATTGATATTGTATCAGAACATATCAACCACAGCTATAAATAAAACTAAACTTCAATAGCATCGGTTGAATACAAATGCTTGTTAATTGCTAATATAAATTATGGCCACCTAGTTAAAGGCTTATTTTAAACTCCAAGTCAGCCTCCCTCCATTTAAGGCTTTACCCAAAACTTGGTATGCAAAGATAGAAAAATTCCAGCTACAATAGCACAGCACTATAAGTTGCTTTGATCTCTGTTGGAATCGCAATTCCTCATTGATCCTCTTGTATCATTTGAATATACTTGAACTACAAAGGTGTTGAACATTTTGTTGTGTACTTTATGTTACTGAAATTATCAATGTTAAACTATTTAAACAGAACTTTATTTAGAAATTTCTGTATCCTATCAATATTAAGAATTTTTTTTTTTAAATCTGTAGGGAAATATATCTAAAGATCTGATCTCAATCCCAATTTAATGAATTCACAAATGAGAGGACTGATTGCAATCTTTGTAGGATGGCATATAATACACGTTCTTTGGAATTTAACTGTAGAAAAACATTTTAGGTGATGTTTAATCAAGGTGCAACCATCAGTAAGTGCTGTGCCTTATGAACCAGTCATTATAGAGCTCCTTAGCCAGTATAAAGTTCATGTCATATGGCTTTACAAGAACCTGCAATAATTAAATCCTATAACAAATGGCAGGAAATGACAAAAAAAAATCAAATAGATTAGAAGATTTTTTCAGCACTCAGAGTTGGTGTAAATGAAAAATATAATGTCATAAGAAAATACCTCAAGTTGGAAAATTATATGTAAACCATGTCCAATCAGATTTGTGGATGCAAATCAGAACAAACGGTCAAACTTATATAATGTGATGTTCACCTCAGAAAGAGGATTCAAAGAAATACATGCCTGTCATTCACTTTTCATCACGTGGAATACATAGAAGAACAATCGATCATCTCAATCAAATTTTCTGAATGACTGCCAGACATATAAAACCTTGCCAAGTATATATGTTCAGTACGACTGTACAAACAATGGGTGTTTTAAAAACATTTTTTTCAGGGTATCCAAATCTGATAAGGGAAATAAATGTTTCAGTCGCAAACAAAAACAAATCCAGATTTGTTGGCTACTTACCATGACTGTAGTCAAATTAATTGAAATTCAGAGATAAAAGAAAAGAGGCTTCAAAACAGAGCTCAAAATAGAAAAAGCATTTTGACATCTATATCAAGTTTGAAATAATTTACCTTTCTCTTTGATGGCTTTCTGATATTTAACAAAAACAAATGCAATTAACATTAAGATGGATCCATTTTCACAATTGAGAAGAGAAATTACCCACATAGCATATCAATCAATTTCGGAAGCAAAGACACTTCTCTTCTGCTTCACATATTAACAAAGTCGGTGGATTCTCTCATGTCCTGAGAAGCACCAGAAACATCTTAATCCTAAAACAAAAGTTTTTCGTTGGGCTTAACTTCATAATATACATTAAGATGTATCTGTTTTCCCAATTAAGATTCCCATCACATATCAATCAACTTTGACAGCAACGGTATCCCTAGTCCTTTTCAGAGATTTAAAAAGTATTGATTTTGTCATGCCCAATGAAGCACCTTATGCATCTGAAGCCTACCAGATTAGTTTTCTATGTGCTGGATTTACATCAATATGTCAAGATGCAGACATTTTCCCAAGAAGAAAGAAGATAAACCACATAACATCTCAATCGACAGTACAAGTAAATGTATTCACATATATATCATACTGGTGCACTTAGTCAAGTCCAAAGAAGCACCAGAAACATCTGAAACCTGAAGATAAGTTTCCCCCCATGCTAGATTTACATTATACACCACGATGAATGACATTTTCCCAATCGAAATGGATATCCCGCATTATTTATCAATTAAAATTCCAAGAAAATGTAATCCTAGTCTTTTTCATATCTTAACAAAGTGGGTACATTTTGTCATGTACAAAGAAGCACAAAGAAACACCTAAAACCTGAAGCAAATAAGATGTCCCCTGTACTGGGATTCGGTGTCTAACATAAACTACATTGCACACTAATTCGTCCATTTTCCAATCAAGAAGAAGGAAAGTCCACACATCACGTCATCTTCTCTACTTCTACTGTTTTTCACACAGATTAACATAGTGGGTCTGATCATCATACTAAAACAAGCATCTCCGCCAAGTTGACTGGTAGGTATCCCGAACCGAGAAGCAATTCCTGAGAAAGAGTGGATATTTCAGAGGTTTAGATGCCTGTTTCATCAAAGGATCGAATCTGGGTGTCGACAATGTATCAATTGGGGTTGCTAGCAAATTGGAAAGCATCATGACATCAGCGAAACCACTAAAGTGTGACTGAAATTTTTCAATTTCAAATTGGTACCAAGAAAGGATTCATCAAGGAAAACAGGGGAGCAACTTTGATTAATCAGACAGATCTAAATGAAATCAAACAGACGATCCGATGCAAATCAACTTACCAACACTGTAGAAGGATGGATCAGGCGAGGAATTTCTTCGCTCAAAATCAGAAACAAGTTCACAGATCTATCAAAAGAAGTTTAATATTATCAACTCGCTCGACCGTGTCTAAAGAAGTTAAATGTCTGTCCGCTGACGGACGGAAGGCTGTGCGTTAATTGGGCTTCTTTGGACACGCACTCCAACTCGCACAAATCTAAATCACTCAGGAATCCACAGCAGAGCAGAATGATTCTGATCGCATATGGCAGTATTATGATTATAATATTGTAATATTTATTTAGCATTATGTAATTAACTTAGGATGAAAATGCAACCATTATTAACCTGTAAGAGTACGCGTTTATTTGGATAATTAAAGTTTCTTCTTCTTCAAGGGACCGCTTTCTAAAAGGCGAGTGTCAACTTTTCGTGACACACTATGGTAGGCCAAGGTGTGAAAGTTACTATACGCCTGGGTCGATTAATTTTTCGAGGATTACGAAATTGTTTTATAGCATTTTAATCTGTTTTATAAATATCTTATTTGTAATGAAAGATAAGGTAATTTATATAATATATATTTGTTATGTTTGTGTGTATTTTTAGAGGATTAGTTTCATTTCAGTTATTCTTTTCTCATTCTAATTTGGAGTAAATAAACTAAGATAAGGATTGTACACTTCATTAGATTACCAAAATGCTTCTAACCCAACAAACAAACAATTTATGTGTGTACAACTATATATATATATATATATATATATGGATGTATGCATGTATATCTATATCTATTATATCTACGTCTATATATATACATATATACACACATGTGTGTGTGTGTATATATGTGTGTACATATACATATATATACACATGTATATGTATATATACACATACATGTGTGTGTGTATATGCGCACACACACACATATATATAGATGTACACATAGATATAGATATGCATACATACATAATACATGTGTATATGTGTGTATATATATACACACATGTACATGTATATATACATATACTGTATATGTATATGTATATGTATATACATGTAAATGTGTGTCTTTATATATATATATATATATATATATATATATATATATATATATATATATATATATATATATATATATATATATATATATATATATATATAATTTTTAAGATGTTGTATGTTTAATAAAAGTAAATGAGTTTTTATTTATATGGTGTAAAATGTTGATACACACTTCAATGTTAAGTAAAGATTTTTATTTTTTTTTATTAAAATAGAATTCTATAAATAATATATGTCTATGAAAATGTAGGGATTTGTAGCTTTGCATGGCTAATGTAATATTTTTAGAAAATTTGGCACTCTTTATTGAAGGTTGATAATTTTCTATTCTCATGCACTTATTGTGAAATAACCTTCAAAAAAGACATTTGAAATCACAACTAAAAATGGTACAATTTTATTTCTCTATGGGTATAATTTACTTGTCAAAATGATATTTTTATGGGCATAGTTTACTCATCAAATTATCAATTTTCTAGTTAGTAGAATTTAGAACAAAGAATGTCATTTGTTAGGTGTGATTTGGAATTAAAAGGAATATTTTAGGATACAATACCACATTTTTGTCACCATGTTTAAGACATGATTTAAATTTGTGATATCTTGTATAAAATGTGTTATATTTCTTCTTCTTTCTCCACATGACTCACTTATATATTCTACCCCTTATGAGGTATGTTTCCTCACGGTATTGCTACCTTGCTTATGTGCTCTAATCTTTTATCTTTGCCATTTTAAGGTGCAGACACATTTTACTTAAATCATTATCAACCCTTTGTTATTTTTAAGAAAAAAATTGCATGATCGGGGCCACTAAAATAATTGATTGGTTTACCCTTTGAAAAAGTTGGTGAGTTTCACTTAAATGTCTATCAAGCTCTACATACTAACATAGTCATGGTCAAAGGGTCAAATAAAGGTTTATTCAACCATGAACCAAACAAATGAGCATGCAATAGCTCAATGGATCAACAAGAAAATACCATTAATTATCATAGTCATAACAGTATTATAATATGTTGTAATTAGTTTCCAACATGCTAGGACTCAAAAAAATTATTATAATAGGTAAATTAAAAGATTTACAAGATATTGCAATATAGATCCATGTTCTAACTTAGTCCTAATTTCTTTATTGCTTTAAAATTATTCATCTGTGTATATTAGCTCCTAGTCATTTGCAATGCCTTATGATTTGAGTAGTCGACAAAATGTATAGTTGAATATCTTATATTAAATGCACTAATTTGGGATCTTCATTTAATGGACAACATGAGCACTCCAATGTCCAATGTTGATGAAAAAAATAAGGAGTATTCAAGCCATGATCAATGAATTATGTAAAAGCTTGTTATACCTTATAAAATTCCAAGCCCAATTGATGCCCTAATGGTAATCAAAACTTCTAGAAAGTGAATATGAAATTGGAGTATCATAGTACAACACATATCTTGTAATTTGAGTTAGACATGCAACTTTTTTGTAATCCAACCTAGGATCCTTAGTTACTAATTAGTGACTAGAAAGTAAATTAGAAATTGCAATCAAAACAAATAAATAAAAGAAAATATTCTAGATTTATTCAATATTACTCTTACATCTAGGGATGATTGTATATCACATACCTAAGCATGAATTTTTAGGGTATAACAACATTAAAATGTACTTTCTTTATGTTGTTTTAGGCCTTTTTCAATAAGATGCACTTCACTTTGGTTTCTTGAATACTGTAATTATTGTGATGGCAAAATTTTCCTTCATAAAAATCTTCAAAATCCAGCTTCATTTTTGTACTCTTTTTTAATGATAATTTAAATACCTTTGTACCTCAACCTTGTGGAGTATCATTACATGATGACACTCGTCTCCTACTTATATGGCTCTTTATTTTGAGTATTTGAATCTCTTTAAGATTCCTTTACTAATTATCTTTTATAGGCTTCATTGATCAAAAAAATATGATAAACTTAACAAGATAAAATATATGACCATTCATATTGACAATGTTGGGACTCATTTGATGCCAAAATTTGTTGGAGTATCAACCCCACTATGCATTAGGCCTAAATTTTTCTATCATTTATAACCAGCTTGGTAAATCTTAAAATGGGTCCCCTTGGTAAAAATTAAATAGTTATTGTCCTCAATCATCCCCCATGTCCTTATAATATGTTGGGAATTACAAAAATATGAGGAAGTTCTAAATTTGGGAAGATTTTGGTCAATTTCTACAAAGTTGTAGAGTTTTGGTGGACTACCAAACATCTTTTTCTCATCCATGTCATTTCTAGACTATTGATCCTACATAAAATTTGTGATAATTATATTAGGTATATTCCTCCTTTTGTTTCCTTCATTCCATTGGTTTATGGGATTTCAATAGATACCCAAAATTCAATGCCCATGTCTAGTTCTTACCTCCATTACTATAATGAAACCTTACACCTTTCATCCTTCCATATTTCCCTACATTCCCTATAATCATTCTCTTGCAAACTTCCATTGGACTTCCAAAATTCCACCCCACATCTCTTATCCTAACCCAATGTTGCACATTAGATTCCTACTTTTCCTCAAATTACCTTGTCACTTGCTATATATTCTTAAGATACCATTAATTTAGTTTGATTCAACTCTTCTAATTTCTTAAAGAGTTTTTTCCACCCTAAAAACCATTATTCATCACAAGAGAATGAATTTATCATGCAATTTCAATGGTGATTGATGAAGAAATATAATTCACTATGAACATAATGGTTGATTTTTATATGCTAATGACCTTTATACTAGCTCTAAATTGTCCATTTAGTAGATTTCATGGGATTTCACTTATCTTGCAAAGCCACATTTATGAAATCTTGTTCTCAATTGAATTCCCTACAACAACTAAGTGACCAAACAAAGTTTTATGTACTCTAGTCCATTTTCAAAACAAAATTTGACCATTTTTGCATTTCCACACAACTACAAGTGTTGAGGATTGTTAAAAGGATTCAATTTCTATTATTGTAGTTGCCTTTAGAGCAACATGTTTTGTAAATCAAAATGAGGTCATGTTATTATCATTTGATGCCTATAATTGGATGTATCCTTCACCATTTGTAAATCTTTAAGGAAACTTCTATCAAATGAATTGTAATAGTCATTTTATCATAGTATTTCATCTTGCAACATTTTTTAGTATAATTGTAACATAGATTTGACAAATGTTGTAGTATTCTAAGTCATTTATATATTTATAACAATGTCTTATTTACTACATATTGACTTGTGGAGTTTGGATAACATGTTCAATCGTTTGATATCAATTTTTTTATGTATGTCTATGCTTTAACTTATATTTTGTTGTGATTTTAATGTATTATTTCTCTTGATAATTGAAAACATATAATACAATAAATAAACATCCTAAAATTTTATGATCAACCATACACTCAAATTATAAACTTCTTTCACCAATAGTTTGGGAGTAGGCTAGTAGTTTTTATGTACCTCGTGATATAGTGACTCATCCAAGAAAGCATCTATAATAACCCATAATAATTATCATCCCAAGGAATCATGTGTTGTATACATGCATTGTATAATTGTGTAATAATATATTTATAAACTTAATAAATGAACTTTATGTGCAATAGATTGATATTTGATCTAATGACATACTTTGGGAAAAATTTACATTAGATACTACTACAAAATATTTTAATTATTTATATTTAATCATGATTAATCCATTAAAGATGTCTCTAGGAATACCCTCCTAGATCTAGTTGAAATTGAATTAAGGAGAGAATATCCACTCTCAATAGTAAGCCTTTTATGGCTCACATTGTGTTGCTAAGATAATCAACCCCCTTTAGGATGACATTCCCCAACCCTATAGTGGTTTGAATCCTCTGGAACTATGAGTAATAATTTTAAGGACCAAAAACTACAAAGATCAAATTTATCTTTTCAACTTAATGAAAAAATTAATGTGGGCACAATAGAGTTAAAGTGACTCTATAATGAATGGTTCATAGGGCACAACACTTGATGAATGTAGATTACAAATGTGTTAACAAGTTAAATGAGCTTGATCTTGAGGAAATTCTCGTAACTAAGCATGCTTGAGTTAGACTAGTATTGGGATGACTGACCTTTCAAGAAGACTCAATGTTTCACCCCAATGAGAATTACCTAGAAGCAATGTGTACTAGGTATCTATAATTCATACTTATGAGAAATAAATTTGTATGTTCAAACCACTACTCATATAATTTGTATGTTCAAACCACTACTTGTATAATTTTTATTAACAATTATTTTTATGAATGATTACTTTAGGTTTTTAGAGATCAATTTTGTTTATAAGACATTAAAGTATTTAATTTCTTCATACAAGAGAAAGATAAATTTCGAATTATAACATAAAAATGGTTATAAAAAATATATTACTAAATTTTCAACAAGCAAAAGAAATTGTAAGTCCCAATAAGAAGTGAATTTAGTATATGCTTTCGTGAGGCTAAAAATAGTTAAGTTTCTTTACACTAAAGAATTTTCAACAAATTATCTAATTTATAAATAAAAAGATATTAAATCTATCTTCCTTTTTGACAAGAAGTTACTTGGGACTCGATCAAATTTCTAAGAATTGAGTTCGAATAACATATAATGTCATTAGATTATCAAATCCTTTTCGAGCACATGCTTAATTTTTAATATTATGTAAAAATCTAAATGTTTTTAAATTATTATATTCAAGAATGTTACTAAAATAAATAAAAATACATTAAATGCATATGTTTGAAAGATTGTTTTCTATATTAAAAGTAGCATAATCAAGGTGTTGGCCCTATTACAAAATGGTCTAGAGGCATTGAAAGTAGATTAACAAACCATTAACAACACTTTATTAGTGCATAACAACCTTAAGAACTTAATATAGAAAACATAACAAAGCAAAAAGCTTATAGTATTAACATCAAAAACAATGAAACAATCCAAACAGTACCAAAAATCCATCCACAAAGGACTAGCCAAAGAGTTGATCCTAGTCCTCAACTTGAACGGTTCCTTGTGGTTGCTTTCCTTATCTCCATCATTGTCGAATTCCTTGTTCAGTGGTAGGTAGAGAGAAGTGGCCAACTTGTGCATAAATTGTGAGCTAAATCTAAAGACATTCACCAACTTCTTTTCAAGCTCTTGCACCTTGTCTTTGAGCACCGAGAGCTCAATAGCAATCACATCACACTTGGAACAAGGATGTTCCTCTTTAGGAATGATCAAAGGGGCATACTTTGTGATGTCAAAATCCTTCAGAGTGAAATATTTTGATTGGCTATAGGTGGTATTCATCAAGCTCTATTTCCCCTCCCCAGAATCTTCAAACTCATCCACTAAGTTAGAATTCACCTCATTATCAGAATCAACAATAATTGTCCCATTACCCTTTTCCATAGGACTACTTGTCAATATGTTAGATCTTCTAGGGTTAGAGCCACCCACATCCGTGGCCTCCTCCTCCCTACTTAAAAGATAGTTAATTATGATATTCAGACTTTTTTAAAAATATTATAGATATCTTAAATACATTCATTAGATGTCAAGAAACATTAATCACAAAATACTTAAGATGCATATATTTTTATACAAATAAGAAAATAATTGAAAAAAAATAGAGAAACATTTTTTTTACTCAAGAATAATTTTTTACTTTAGATTTTTTTTATTTACTTAAATAGTTATTTTATCCTACTTTAGACACATAAAATTCTAACTTTATTTAATAATTATCTTATTTTATCTTGAAATATATATTTTTATAATACATTTGTTTTTTTGTTTTTTTTAAAGAATATTATATATTTTACAGTTATATGTAACTTATAATTGTACTTTTAAAAATGGTATCATTTATTATATTCCTTTTTTTGTTTTATTAGTTTATGTGTGCTTTGAAAAATGTAATAAAAGTCAATGAGCCCTTGGTCTACAACTAAAGTTGAATGGTTCCAAATGAGCTCACTAGGCTCAAGTCTTACTCCAAGACATTAACACCATAAGGGATGAGATGCAAATCATGCCCCTAGTAACAATAACAAATGGATAACCCTCAATCCTTGGTTCTTTGAATATGTTTAAACCTAAGATACATGCTCTCATATCAAGTGGCTAAATGATTTTATGGAGTTAGATATATAACCCTCCAAATACAATATAAAATGTGTAGCAAATATTAACATTATACAAATAGTAAATATTACTTAAGTGCAATGAGTATTAAATAGATTATTGTAGTCTCTCTCTTAAAATGTCAACACTAACTCTTTATACTTATTCATTTCTTGTCTTAATGTGCAATCTCTATACAAAAAATTAAACAATTAAAAAAATAAAAAATCTATTAATGAATTATAAAATATAATTTAAAATATAAAACAAGAATTTGACAAAAAAAACTATTTATCAAAATTCTATATCTAAAATTATTGTTTCCAACTTAACTTGGAGATAGGTCAATGTTGAGTTCCTCTTCTATGATAGAGATCTCGTAGTGAATGTTTTGTCCCTAACTCAACCTCAAGATAGACCAATGTTGAATTCCTCTATTACAACAAAGAAACCTATCACAAATATTTCAACTCGATTCTTGACTTGTTCTAGAGGTAACTCGATGTTTAATTCCTTTACTATGGTAGAAACTCTTCCTATAAATGTTCTAATGTTGACCTAATCAAAAAAAAAAATCAATTTCTCTACAAAATCAATCTAATTCATAAATAACACCATTGTTGCATTCCAATATAATCAACTGATCTACTCAACACACAAGAAAATCATATAAAATAAAAATATAGAAAAAATAGACAAATTTTTCTTATATATTATTATTATTATTATTTTTATTTTGAACTAAACTTAACAATAAATAAAAACTATCCCATAAAGCTTTATACGCCCATTTGATTGTGTTTAATAACTATATAAATAAAAGCAAACTCGAGTGAAAAGTGTGTCATTTAAAGGTAGGGTTCTACAAAAATTATAGAAAGATCCGTCGCACGTGATTCCCACGTTATCGGAGGAAATTTAGGTACGTATGGGTTTATAAAAAGTTCTTTTCATACTAATTTAGGCTTACTTTAGGGCAGGCATGCTCCTTCCTAATATAATAATATAATAATGCCTTCATAATTAAAGATGTGTCTCAAAAGGAAGGGATTCATTGGACCCCAGGCTTTACAAAGAAATTAGATAACGTAGAAAATAAGAATACCACGACAACGCTTTGTTGAAAATACTCCAGCTAAGGTTTGTCAAGAGCAACCAGGGTATAGTTTACTCCATCCTCATCCATTGAGAGTCCACTTAAGATTTACTCTCAACTATGGACACTCTCCAAGTATCTATCTTATTTTTTTTGAAATTATGTTACTTTTGGTTGATATTTTAGATGTATTTCAAAAATATAAATATTTTCTTTACTTAAAATATGCTAGTTTAGATCAAATTCAAATTCATGTGTGTAGGCAATATATTTAAATCTATCATCTTAGAATATTTGTATATCATTATATAAAAATTGACAAGAGTATACAATCTGTTAGGTCTCTAAAATGCGGATCTCAGAGCTTTTCTCCACCTTCAAGCATAGGGCTTTGTCTTCAAAAAGGTAAAGAGAGACTCATCTATTGACTTAGAATGGTTAAATGTGAACTATGATAGTGGGTAAACTCTCATGTTCTTTGGGTTCAACTTTGAAACAAAATTGACATACAAAATAATGCTTCCAAAACTAATCAAATCAAGAGAGTGAATGTGAAAATTCTTACAAACTTTTAACAATTATAGTTGAGATGCATATTAAATACAAAGTACAATTTAATAGCAAGGCAAACCATAATACTAGATTTATTTGGGAAAACCCTTACAGGAAAAATCCAATTCCACCACATAGAGATTAATTATTTTACTAGCAACAAGAGTTACAATACAATGCACATAGCCAATGCTCTACATGTGTAATTACAACAACATATAATTCTAGGGTATTTTTGGCTGTGTAACAATGTCTCAGAAAAACTTCAACTTGTCATACAAAATATTGTAGGGAACCAAGTAATTATAGAGCTCACACATGAAGAGTGAGCATCCATAATTTTCAAAACCATCTCCTACGCCTAGGTGGTAAACTGGTGTCTAAAAAAAGTTGTCATAAATAAGAGACAAAACACATAGTGATTTCCAAAACCAACACATGCCTCTTCACCAATAATCAACTTGCCACATGCAAGGAACCTTCTACATAACAAATGCTATATCCATGAATAGGTGTCTCCCTTCACACATAACCATCTGCCAAAAATGAACTATTACACATTCCTAACATGAATTATAAACTTCTACAATTAACTCTTACAACTCATAAAATTTTAATAGCAAGTTGTCATGGTTTGTCATACAATCAACATAGCAACTTATGACACTTACCACCTGTACAATAGAAAATGTAAGCAATGTTAGGAATGTAGATCACTCACCAAATTGTGGTGTACATTAGTGTTGGCAAATTGACTATACTGAAGTATATGACTATATCTAGTGTTGTCATTATGGAAACAAAGTCATATGAAGTTTTGGAGTTAGTGCATACTGAAGAAGATCAGAAATATGACTAAGTATGGAAGACTGGACAGATTGCAGAGCAACAGCTAATCAAAGCATCAATGCACGTGCATATGACAGGTTTATGACATGCACCCTTAAAGATAAGCTTCTCAGTATGTATTTATGCTAAGTCTAAGTGTGCATGATGATATGAGTCAGTATGAGGAAATTACAATCAGATGAAGTAGTACAAATAATAAGCGGCAGAACAGGACAGAGCATGAAGCCGACTATTTATATTTTGATTAGCGCTTGTAATTTTGTTTTGTAAAGGCTATGTGCCTATTGTATTTAGGTCATAGACATGTTAGTATGAATATATGTAAACACGCTTGAGCCAATTCATTTGGAAGCGTTGTATGTAATAGGTTAAAGGGCCAACCAAGTAAATAATTTTGTATGCACATATAAATAAGACATGTGCCCTTGTAGTTTGGAATGGTATGAAAAAGAGAGATCAGATAAGTAGAGTAGAAGCATGCGAAGAGCAGATAGAATGTGTTAGAGATTTACAAGAGGCTAAAGCATTAGTGCACCAAAGGAACTGATCAGACAACCAGTGTCACTACACTAGTTCACCTTGCAGATATAGTGTGTATCTGATATCCAGAAGGTTGTAGCCTTCACCACTTGAGCAGTGAGCTCTAGGACAGTGTGTCCCCACCCCTAACAGGGTTAATTGTAAAAGACTCCTAATAGGGTCTGACCCTTGACCGGGTCACTGTACTAAAGCATTGTAAAGATCAACTCCTAACCGGGTTGCAAGATCTTCTAACAAGGATCATAAAACACTAGTGCAGTTCTTAGTGGGTGTCAATTCCCACCGGGGTTTTTTACCTATTTGGGTTTCCCCATAATCATATTTGGTGTCATGTGTTGTGAATGCTTATCTTATTTACATTGATGTTCATTTCGGTATTTAAGCAATTAAGTTAAGTTTCAAAGTATCAAAAAAAGTAATAAAGTACAGAACACTAATTCACCCCCCCTCCCCCCCCCCCCACCCCTCAGTGTTCCCAATCCTAACAATTGGTATCAGAGCCCTGGTCCTTTGAAGATAAGTTTAACCACTTGAGGAGATCATGGATAAGGAAAAAATGAAACATCTAAAAAAGAATCTTGAAGCAGCTCTTGAAGACCTTGGCAGATCTGAAAAAGAAATTGAAGAACTAAAAGAAAAGGTTAGTGATTCTCATGTAGTCATTAAAAAACTGAGAAAAGATCTGAAAGACTATTCCACAAGTGATTTGGGATAAATGGTCAAAAAGATAAAAGAGGAAAACACATCTCTGAAAGATCAAATTGAAGAGTTGAATGAAAAACTACTCAACAATCAAGAAGCCTATGAAGAATAGGTCAAAGAGAACAAGCAGTTAGATGAAGAACTAAGACAAGCAAACATGAAAATCTTGGAGTTAGAGAACATCAAGAAACAGATGGAATCTGAATTAACTGAGGCAAAGAACCATATTGACAAATTACACACAAGCAAGGACCTTAAAGAGTCACAATTGTATGCACAAAAAATTAAAGGAGACACCAACGGTATTGAGTTCAATGAAGCAAAAAATCAGATCAATGCCATGCGAGCAAGAAAGAAAGTATCAGAAGAATCTACAGAAGCTAAGAAGATAAGAAATCATACAGAAGCTGAAAATGAACCACCCAAGGATGAGCACAAGCCGCTAAACAAGACTTGTTATGCCTATAACAAGCATGGTCACTTAGCAAGAAATTGTAAAGAGGTAAGACCTTTTAATGGGTATTGTTATTCATGCAATAAGTTTGGTCGTAGAGCTATGAATTTTAGATCAAATCAAAGAAATCGGAATTAACAAAGTCAGAGAAGTCATCCTCAGTAGAATATAAGAAACTCTCAAAACATTACATGTCAGATATGTAATTGTTAGTAAATAAATTTGTCTTTCTATTCTTTATCTTAATTTGCTCTATCACCCTTTACGAAATTTCAAATCTTTACTAACAAATGAATTAAACTTCAAATGTTTAATTCTCTGAATTGTGGTATAGCTCCCAGTAATATCTTCAATGAATATATTTTATCAAACCATGCATTACTGCAAATATTTAACTTTTAACCAGAAAGTTACTAAGGCTATGAGCAATCTTTCATCACTATGAATCGATCACTTATGATCAGTAACAAGATATCACTATGAAGTTCACAGGTTTGAACTAATAAAAACCATAGCTTTAAACTTTTATCTAACTTTGATTAACAAAGTAAAATAACACAACTTAATTCAAGAAAAGATTTCATCCACTGAATAATACTCCAACAGAAGCCCACTCATAAACATAAACCAACATATTTATATCAAATAAGTTTTTCATTCACTAGTAGAAAAGTCTTTTCAAATCAAGTTTTTGCAGAAAACTTTAACTCTAAGCTATATTATTCTATTACTTTCTTCAAAAAACTAACTAACTCCTTTTGAAAGTTTTTCCTGGCCTTATATAGCCATCTGGTACAACTTATCAAAAATTAAGAATGTCCATGAAACTCCCAGAGTTTCAGATAAAACATAACTACTTTCCATGAAAACTGGAAAGGAACTGAAAACTAACACCCTAAGCAAATGATTTCCAAGGAAATCCATTATCTTCGGCTGAGCTGGATGATTGAGGTTCAGTTCGGTTAGGCCCTAGACGCGCGTGCTTGCTTCCACTCCTCATGTGCCATGGATGCACCAATGATCATGGCATGATATGGAAAACTGACGAGAGTGATCCACTACGCAAGTACCTTCCTGTCTTTGCAAATTTGTCCTAGGATTGCCTTGTGAGACTCCAAGTGATCTACACAAGCGATGAGCATAGCTTCAGTATTTGCCACGAAAGTCAGATCTTCTGTTGTTAGTTCTTTACTATCTCTGATCATAGCTATCCCCACTTCCCATTCCTGAATCATTTTGTCTGCCTTCTTCACGTTCTGAGTTTCCTCATCAATCAATACGATGTTTAAACATTTCAGGTCTTTTTGCATGATATCAATAAGGCCTTTTAAATAAGTTAGGAGATGGGTCGCTCCATCACAGTTGTCCTTGATGATTGAATTCCTCCATTCTATACTTTTCACAGCAATGTACAAGACCTCTTCATTTAAACCTGGAACCGGTTTTTCTGCAAGAAATGTCATCATGCCATAATAGCTAATCTCTGTAAGTTGATCAACAATGACACCCCATTTCTTCCTCTCTTTCCTCCACTTTGATAATTCAGCTAGTAGTTCTAAAATAACCTGTGTGACATCCCCGTGAGTTTCAATTAGTTGAGTGACATAATTTCCCCCTCGCTGTATCATGCTCACAATCCATTTGTTGAAGACTTCAGCAATCATTTTATTCCACTGAATTTGATCCAATGTTTTACGAACTTCAGGTGAGCGGGGATCAAAAGTATGAGGAACTTGAGTAAGGGGAAGTGGGCTAGGTTCTTGAATAGCTTGAATGAATTCTGACAGTCTCTGTATTGTTGCCTTCAAATCTTTTTTATCCTTCTCATCTTTAAAAGTCTTGTGCAAAATATTTCTTGTGGAAGTTTCTAAATGTTTAGCATCTGCAGCCCTACTGGCAATCCCAAGATCTATTTTCTCTATGATATAGTCATCAACTGTAGCCTCTGAAACATTCTTGTCAGTTTTAGGCAAAGCCCTTTCCGCTGCCCATCTCCCAGTCTTTTCATCTACTTCGATCATGGACTCCATCTTGATTCTTTTGGGTTTCACAAAAGCCCCCAAACATTTGCTCACCATGTCTTCCATAGGAAGAGTAATTGGTAAAACATTTCATTTCTTATTTGAAATAGAAGTCCCTAACCAACTGAGGACTAGGGAGGGTGTCTGCAAAGCATCATTTTTTATACTTGCTGGAAGCTTTTCTGAAGTTGCCTTAGCATGTTCCGGGGTCATCATTTCCTCCTCAACATTATTCAAATCAACTTGCTTAGCCATGTGGGAATCCATACTTTCAAGGTCTATTACTTCACTATCCTTCACAACCTCATCGGCTTCCTTGTCAACCTTCCTTCTTGGGGTTCTTCTTACTGATGAGGAAACAAGAGTAACTTTAATTGCTGGATTAACAAAGGAACTTTTCTTAGACCTAGTACCTGCAAAGGAAACAACTTTATCAGCAGTGGTCATGGGGTTATCAGCAACATTTTTAGCATGAGCAGCTCTTCTAGGATTATGTCTTTTTGAAGGGGGGGATCTTTTACTATTAATCCATTTCTCAGTTCTTTTTACTACACTGAGAGTCTTAATTGTTAAACTTTCCCTCTCCTCAACACTCCAATCAATTTCAAGAAGTGGAGTGCCTTTGACCCTAGTTTCAAACTGGTCATCAATGATTTTGGTACCATCATCTTCATCTATGGCAGAAACATCAACCTGAATATTAAATGCAATAATTTGCCCCAGAGTGAATCTAGACCACATTCTTCTCCGCACTTCGAAATCATCATCGCAACCTTACCAGTAATCTTCCATTTGTGAGATATGCTGAAACTCGGAAGGCAAACTGAAGTGTTTAGCTGCAAAAACTCTGCTATCGAAGTCTTTCCTTAATGCAAATGTTTTCATATTCAACTTTCTAAGTTCATGCTCTAGGTTTAGTGCATCAGAAGATGTTTTATAGGTAAAATATCCCAATTCAACTGGGAAACAAGACTTAGCTCTACCTTTTCTCTCCTTGACTCCTTTGTGCACGTAATCTAATTGATGGGATACCTCAGCAATTACTAGGCTATCAAAAGCATAACGGGGTAATTTAAATGGTTCTCCTTCAAAACCACCTACTCTCAAGTATGTAAATCTCCTGAATTGAATGAAGAAATTTCCATAAATATTCACAAAAGACTTGGCTTCCTCAGACATTCACTGTTCAGTATTCCCTTGGAGCTCATGTGTCAATTTCCTGAAAAACACACCATTTACTTTAAGGAAATTGACCATATAAAATTCCTTTTGAAGGTGAGGGTAATAATCATAGATTTTCATATTGGGAATAGGTTGTTCATGGAATAAACCCTTCCATTCACGGGTGCAAACTAAAATATAGAACAAATACGAGGACATATAAAAGCCGCTACCAGTAAGGAAATTAGCCAATTGGTGGTTGTGTTCATCTGCTATTGTCTCAACCCAATCTATGTGTCGTTCTCCGCCCAAAGTCACTTGAATATAAAAATACATCCAATCATGCCAGTAATATGCATGTTGGTTTCCCTTAATCCTATTCAACATGATAACCAAGTCTGCCACCCCAGGTTTAAAATGATCTATAGTCAACGGCTTTGGAAGCCAAGACCCTCCTTTCTGAGCCTTCTGGAGCCAATACTGAGTGATCTCATTTTTGTACACCTGTCTCTTAGTAGCAAAAATTGAATAAGAAGAAGGTATGTTCCAGCCCTCATATGGGTCTTTCTCTGGGATTCCTAGGGCTTTTTGCACTACTTCCCTGGTTATGAAAACAAGTGGGCTCCCATCAATTTTCCTTATGCATTTCTCCTCAAAACTATATCTCTTGGAACATTCCATAATTAGTTCACGACAAGGAGCTACTATAGGAAATGCGGCTGCATTAGTTAAGCCACTCTGGATACCTTTGTCTAGCATGGAGCCTGGGATAGGTTCCTTAATGTGGGCTATAATATCTTCTAGAATTCTGATTTTGATATGGGTATCTTCACAATTAGGCAGGGAACATAATAATGGGGAAGTATTTCTGAAATTGGGCACGGGGTCCTTCATCTTAGGCTTTCAAATTTAGAAATTTTAACAGGAGAAAATAGCAAGCTGACATAGAAATGCACCTTAAAGTAATACTGTAATGAAGGATGAAGCTAGCAAAAGGGCTCACCTAGTTTTATGCGAATGACAGAGCTCTGAGACGAGAGGAGAATACCTTCCCTGATAGCTGCGGCATGAAAACTTCTTAGCATTATGAGAAAATATGGCTGGACTCTTGATATTTATCGCAAGTAGTTTACAAATCTCTAAGAGATTCGGCACAAGCTGAATTAATGATGCACAACTTTTGAATTAATGATTATTGAATGTCTCGTGGCATATGTATCATTAATTACTATACTTTCCCCTTACTTTAAATGACAATTTAAAGTCACATCAATTAATCACGCACTTTCAACACGTGCAGATAACATAATGAAGTACCAGCTGTCACATGTGTCATGTCATTTTTACTTTTTCAAATTACGGGCCAACATTGAACTCCGAACCTGGAATTATGAGAGTTCACAATTCAAGTTCAACATACATGACGAGGGACTATTCATCGATATGATTTAATCAAAAAGGGAAAAAGTTAAGCCATAAAGGAAAATAGCAAAGAGCTTTGCAAGACAATAAAAACCATTGAACTCGGAAGTTTGAACCAAACTTAGTTCAATGTTCACAGTTCAAGAGATAAGCGCGCGATGCAAAGTGGAAATGCCGTTAGGCTTGACAATAAAAATGAAACCATACTGACGAATGTTATTGTACGTTGAACATTGAACTACATGAGTTCGATGGTTCAAGCTCAATCGACAAGGTGTTTGTGCAAAGGTAAACAAAAATAAATAACACCTTATAAAATTCTAGGGTGATTTTGGGAAAAGTAAGCCTACAATATTTACACAAAATTTGTAGGTAACAATGGCTCCGACTGGGGACAAGGCCTGACAAGGACGAAGGATGAATCTTGACTCTGGTTTCGCAAACCAGGAAAAATGGAAACAAAAACGAAAGGAGAAAAGCCAAAAAGGAAAACGGAAAAGAACACAGCAAAAAGATATGTACAAAATGAGGCAACCTAAACTAAAGCTTATACAGCTTCAGATCCTAACCATTAAAGGTCAGGGGTAAAATGGAACCATCCAGATTTTCCAAGTTAAAAGAATTACCTCCAAGTGCCGAATTGATGACAAATGGACCCTTCCAAAGTGAATCAAATTTCCCATGAGCACCTTTGGGTTCACGCCGCTTATCCCATAATAATACCTGGTCCCCTTCCATGAAGTTCCAAGGCCTAGCCTTTTGCTCAAAAATTTTCTTCACTCATGCTTGATGTAAGGCTATCCTATCAACCATCTCTTCCCTTTCTTCCTGTACTTTATTTAGATACAAAATCCTCTTTTTAAGAGCATCTCGATAGACTTGGTCTTCAATGGTTTTTTGTAATTTTGCTGTAGCTAACTCTAAAGGCAAGGAAAGCTGAGCTTCAACACCATAGACCAACTTTAAGGGGGAAACACCAATAGCTCTCTTTGGTGATGTTTGATCTACCCACAGGGCTTCAAATAACTTTTTGTGCCAGTCCTTGGCATTGTCACATACCAACTTTCTCATTATTCTGATCAAATTTTTATTACTTGACTCTGCTTGTCCATTTCCCTGCGGATAGTAGTCGGATGCATGGGAAAGGTAAATACCATGATCATAGCAAAAAGATTGCAACTCATTAGAAGAGAAATTAGTGGCATTATCTGTAACCAATTTAGATGGGACCCCAAACCTGACCAGAATATAGTTTTTAACAAAATCACAAACCACCTCAGATGTGGTTCTCTTAGCAGGGATTGCCTCCACCCATTTTGTGAAGTAGTCTGTTGTGGTAAGGATGTGGGTGTGACTAGCACTAGAAGGAGGATTAATTGGACCAACAAAATCTAACTCCCATTGATCAAAAGGTTCTTCTATAACTACTGGTTTCAAGGGAAGGGCTGCTAACTGTGGTTTTCCTCTGAATAACTTACATTTCTCACATTTTGCAACCCATTTGTAGGCATCAGCAAACATGCCCGGCCAGTAGTAACAATTTCTTAGGATCTTGAACGCAGTCACCGTAGAAGAGAAATGACCACCATAGGCTTCATTATGAAACTTTGCAAGCAGCTTCTCTTGTTGTTCTTTGTCCACACACCTCAGGAATGCTCCATCTAATCCCTTTTTATATAATATGTCATCCATAATGACATATTTCGTAGCTTTCAATCTAAGATTTCTTCTTTCCTTCTGAGTCAAATGAGGTGGACAATCTCCATATGTCAGATAAAAGGCCACATCAGAAAACCAGGAATCATGTAAACTCACAAAAAGAGCCATGGGAATACTGCCAGCTAATTCTTGTTCAGAGATTAGCTTGCATAGCCCCTATCCTCGGACTAGCTTAGTAGGGCGGATATCCAAATCAAACTCCTGGATTCTGGAGATCCAGGTGGCTCGCTTATTCATCCCCACTTCCTGTTGGGTGAGTACATCCTTCACGGCAGAAGAAGGGACAAAGACAAGTGAATGTGAGTGCAAGATATAAAACCTAAAAACCTTGACTACTTTTACCACCGCAAACGCTTGCTTTTCTACCAAAGGGTAATTTAGCTCATGCTTCTTGAGAGGGATACTCATAAACGCAATGGGCACTGCTTCATTTTTTTCATTTTCTTGTAATAAGATCCCAGATACTGTATGATCAGAAGCATAACAATGTATAATAAAATCTTTCTTATAATCAGGATTGATCAAAGTAGGAGCATTTGCTATGGCTTTCTTTATATCTTCAAATGCCTTGATTGCTTCTGCACTCCATTTAAAAGGATTCTTTTCAATTAGAAGGCTCACCATGTGTTTAGTGGTTTCAGCAAAGTCAGGAACAAACCTCCTCAGGAAATTTGTTTGTCCGAAGAAAGACTTTACTCCAGTCCTGTTTGAAGGTAGACCAAGCTGTTGGATTGCTCTGACTCTATCTGGATCTATCTTAATTCCTTCTTTTGATACGATATGACCCAATAGTTTTCCCTCTGTAACCGCAAACACAGATTTTTTAGGGTTTAGAGAGATACCGTGCTCCCTGCACCTTTGTAATACTAACTTTAAGTCCCTTAGATGGTTTTTGCACTTCTTAGAAAAAATTGTTAAGTCATCGAGATAGACAACTATTACTTTATTCAACAAGTGGCTAAATGAGGAATTCATTGCACGTTGAAAGGTAGCCCCTGCATTTATAAGACTGAATGGCATTCTATTGTAGGCATATGTTCCCCACAGAGTAGTAAAGGCTATTTTGTGTTGATCCTGGTCATGCACCTTTATTTGGTTGTAACCAAAAAATCCATCGAGCATAGACATCATTTCCGAGCCAGCTATGGTTTGTAAGATATGATCCATAACAGGAAGACCATAGTTATCTTTAAGGCTACATTGATTTTGGTTCTGAAAGTCTACACAAATCCTTATCTCTCCATTTTTCTTCCTGATAGGAACTATGTTTGCAATCCATGTAGAATGATGAATTGGGTAAATAATGCGAGCTTGTAGCATTTTTTCAACTTCCCTTTGAATTGCTTCAAAAACCTTTGGATTGTAATTTCTCAGTTTCCATTTGAAGGGTGTAGTCCCTGGTTTGAGGGGTATTTGGTGCTGAAATTTTCCACCTTTAAAATTCTTCAAATCATGATAGGACCAAGCGAATGTGTCTTTGTATTCTTTCAATAAACTTATAAATCTCCATTTTTCATCTGGAGAACAACACTTTCCCAAATTAATACATTTGGGTTCTTCCTCTGTTTCTCCTATGTTTATCTTTTCATGATCATTTGGATTCTTCTCCTCTTTGGGAGGTACTTCATGACTCAGAGCATCATACCTGTCAAATTGTCTTTCTAGAGAGACTAGGCCCTTAGGAATATGATTTCCTTTCAATTGAAAAATCCCTTCTTTTGTCACTTCTCCTGGGCAAAACTCATCACAAGTTGATGAAGATCCCTCAAAATAGGTTGTACTAAAGACTTCATCCAATTGCAAAAATTTATCTATTTGTTTATCATCCTGGAAAACCTGCCAATGATCAACGTTATCCAGTACTTTTGGCTTGTGGACTATCTCAATTTTATACAAAGTCTGCTTGAAGTCTGTATGTGGTAGCAATAGGGACGAAGAGACGGCCAGTGAATTAGCTCTACTATTTAACTCTCGGGGAATAGCTTCTATGGAGAAAGCTTCAAATTCTTCTATCTCATCCCAAACTCGATTCCTATAATGTTTGAGCCTCTCATTTTTAGCTGAATACATCCCACATACTTGCCTAACCACCAACTCTGCATCTCCTTTGGCTTTAAGCATTTTGATTCCCATCTTCTTCGCCTCTTCAATACCTAGCAGAAGAGATTCATATTCTGCGGTATTGTTGGTGTTATCAAAATCAAGCTTGAATGCTCGAGGAAACAATTCTCCTCCCGGAGATATTAATACAATGCCTACTCCTAATCCCACCGCTGCACAACTTCCATCAAACTCCAAAATCCATAGACCATTTGAATTATTAATGTTTTCTTCACTGTTAAGGCCAGATGTTGAGGAAATCATATAATTGCCAAATTCAAACTCTTGATAAAGCACTTGAGCCTTGGGATCCTCAAATGGGAAAACTGTGTATTTTGATTTTCCTTCTAACCGCAACACCACTCTTTTTTCTCCGACTGGAATTATTGCCTAAGACCAATCAAGTTTTATCTCCCCTCCAAGATCCTGACAAAAAGTCCTACTAAGAAGCATGCCATAACTCGCAGGAATATCTGCCACAAGAATAGTCAACTTGATCTTTTTACTGGGATATGCTGCTAAGGATACTTGGGCATCTTTAATTTGTCCAACTAAAGGAACCTGCTTGGCATCTAAGGCATAGCATTCACCAAAAGTTGTAGTGAGTGGAAGATCTAAAGCTTTAGCTACTGAGGCTGGCATGATATTGTTTGAGGCTCCTGAATCTATCACACAATTATTTAACTTGAATCCATGGATAAACAAGGATAGGTAAAAAGGCTCAGGCTTAACACCTAATTTGGGAGTTTTTTCTTGTACAGGATCTTTTCCTTCCTAAGAATCTTTGCTCTCGGTTGATTGATTTTCTGTATAGGCTTTTTTAACAAATGCAGCATTGGTTGTATCATTGTCTGGACAATCAGCAGGGGGCTGAGTGGACTTAACATGCTTAACCAGTCTATCTAATTCCCTAGGATTCATTCTTAGATATTTGGTAGGGGTAACTTGAATCTTTGAGGTTTCACAAAAATCAATAATATCAAAAGAAGGAGTAGAACTATTTTTCTTTGTTAAATCATCCTCCTTAGAAAAAGAATTTTTAAGATTTGGAGTCTTTTGTGAAAATTCTTTACCTCTTTCCCAACGCTGCGATGTGGATGGGGTATCAGCTACCTGAGAATTGCAGTAGCCTCTTGTCATCACAATGCATGCAGGGTCTTGTAATGTTGCCAGAATACTTCCTCCTTGTTCAGAGTTGGATTCATATTCTACATAAAAATTTTCAGAGTTGCCAAGCAACTGAGGATTTCCTTCATCATCAGATGATTCCTTTGTCAATTCTTGATTTACATGCATCTGCATTGATCAGATCATTTCTGGACATAAAGCCCCACATGATCATCTGTTAGGTGAAAGGTACACATATTAGCCTACCTAGGAGGAGCTTCAATTTGATTCTTATCAGTTGGAGGTAAGGCTGGAGTCCTATTGCTAGGTCCAGCTTGTTCAATTGCACCTTTGGATATATCTCTATACAAAGGGGGAAAGTTTGCATTACCCTTGGGAAGTTGCCTTTTGAGAGTGATTACATCATTCATCAATCTTTGCAACATTGGATCAGAGGAAGACACGTTTTGATTATTAGGCACCAGGACATCCTTTCTCCATTTTCCTACCGTGATGAGGTCATCCTCTAAGTCAGTAGCCTATTGTTGAGCAGCCATCAGGTCCGCTGGTCTATTTCTCCTTAGATGGAAACCGATATCTGGGGGCATTGAATTTATGAAGAAACATTGCTGATTTGCAGGAGTTGGCCTTTTCGCCATAGGGATTTTATGAATGACCTTATTGTATCGAGCCACATAATCTCTCATAGGTTCATGGATCTCCTTTTTCATTTGCGTGAGCTGAGCTAGTAGAGAATGTTCATCATCTACACTTTTGAAACGAGCTTCAAATGCAACTTTCATAGAATTCCAATCGGTTATGGATGCTGTAAGAAGGTGTCCAAACCAATCTGCTACTATGTCTATTAAGGTTTGAACAAAAAGTTGGACTGCTATGTCTTCTTCTTGTACACCTAAGATACTCATGGCTACATTAAAGGAATTGTAATGTTCTTCCACAGCTACTTTACCATCACCGAAAAACCTCGGGAGAACATCTTTAGCACCTTTAGGAAAAGCATGATGAGCTGCCAGAGCTAGTGGGCCTACTGCATTACCCCATGGTTGAGCCATAATGACTGTTGGAAAAATAGTCAATAAAGGAGGGGCTTGTATACCTGATAAAGTTAAAGCTTGCCAATCACAGGTCTTAGGGGATGAGTGGAAAGATTCTTTAGGAGGAGACAAGGGTCTACTATGAGCCTTTTTCTTTGAGGGATGAACTCTTGTGGTCTCAAGATTTCTCAGTTCTTCAAAAACCTCATCAAAAATACCTGCCTCTCATTGTGACCTGTTGTAAGGTCTAGATTCTAGCTTAGCAATCTTTATGGTCTTTGAATTGCTCTATCAACTATTGTGGCTTCTCGAGCTACGAGGAGACCTCTTAACCATTCACCAATCTCTTCCTCTTCTTCTAGTACCAACTGAACCTGTTGATATTATTTGTCACTTGTTTTTACTTTCTAGGCCAAATTATTAAAGTCTGTAATAATGTCCTCCTGAGTGTCATGAAAATCTAAACCTGGTTGCAAGACTGGGGGAAGTTCAACTCTGCTAGGTATTCTATCAACAGGTAAAACCATAATCACTCATTCGAGTCAAGAAAAGACACTAGCTTTCTATTCCTTCCCCAGTAGAGTCGCCAAAAACTATTAGTAAATAAATTTGTCTTTCTATTCTTTATCTTAATTTGCTCTATCACCCTTTACGAAATTTCAAATCTTTACTAACAAATGACTTAAACTTCAAATGTTTAATTCTCTGAATTGTGGTACAGCTCCCAGTAATATCTTCAATGAATATATTTTATCAAACCATGCATTACTGCAAATATTTAACTTTTAACTAGAAAGTTACTAAGGCTATGAGCAATCTTTCATCAATATGAATCGATCACTTATGATCAGTAACAAGATATCACTATGAAGTTCACAGGTTTGAACTAATAAAAACCATAGCTTTAAACTTTTATCTAACTTTGATTAACAAAATAAAATAACACAACTTAATTCAAGAAAAGATTTCATCCACTGAATAATACTCCAACAGAAGCCCACTCATAAACATAAACCAACAGATTTATATCAAATAACTTTTTCATTCACTAGTAGAAAAGTCTTTTCAAATCAAGTTTTTGCAGAAAACTTTAACTCTAAGCTATATTATTCTATTGCTTTCTTCAAAAAACTAACTAACTCCTTTCGAAAGTTTTTCCTGGCCTTATATAGCCATCTGGTACAACTTATCAAAAATTAAGAATGTCCATGAAACTCCCAGAGTTTCGGATAAAACATAACTACTTTGCATGAAAACTGGAAAAGAACTGAAAACTAACACCCTAAGCAAATGATTTCCAAGGAAATCCGTTATCTTCGGCTGAGCTAGATGATCGAGGTTCAGTTTAGTTAGGCCCTAGACACGTGTGCTTGCTTCCACTCCTCATGTGCCATGGATGCACCAATGATCGTGGCATGATATGGAAAACTGACGAGGGTGATCCACTGTGCAAGTACCTTCCTGTCTTTGCAAATTTGTCCTAGGCTTGCCTTGTGAGACTCTAGGTGATCCACACAAGTGACGAGCATAGCTTCAGTATTTGCCATGAAAGTCAGATCTTCTATTGTTAGTTCTTTACTATCTCTGATCATAGCTATCCCCGCTTCCCATTCCTGAATCATTTTGTCTGCCTTCTTCATGTTCTGAGTTTCCTCATCAATTAATATGATGTTTAAACATTTCAGGTCTTTTTGCATGATATCAATAAGGCCTTTTAAATCAGTTAGGAGACAGGTCACTCCATCATAGCTATCCTTGATGATTGAATTCCTCCATTCTATACTTTTCACAGCAATGTACAGGACCTCTTCATTTAAACCTGGAACCAGTTTTTCTGCAAGAAATGTCATCACGCCATAATAGCTAATCTCTGTAAGTTGATCAGAAATGACACCCAATTTCTTCCTCTCTTTCCTCCATTCTGATAATTTAGCTAGAAGTTCTGAAATAACCTGTGTGACATCCCCGTGAGTTTCACTTAGTTGAGTGACATAATTTCCCCCTCGCTGTATCATGATCACAATCCATTTGTTGAAGACTTCAATAATCATTTTATTCCACTGAATTTGATCCAATGTTTTACGAACTTCAGGTGAGCGGGGATCAAAAGTATGAGGAACTTGAGTAAGGGGAAGTGGGCTAGGTTCTTGAATAGCTTGAATGAATTCTGACAGTCTCTGTATTGTTGCCTTCAAATCTTTTTTATCCTTCTCATCTTTCAAAGTCCTGTGTAAAATCTTTCTTGTGGAAGTTTCTAAATGTTTAGCATCTACAGCCCTACTGGCAATCCCAAGATCTATTTTCTCTATGATATAGTCATCAACTGTAGCCTCTGAAACATTCTTGTCAGTTTTGGGCAAAGCCCTTTCCACTGCCCATCTCCCAGTCTTTTCATCTACTTCGATCATGGACTCCATCTTGATTCTTTTGGGTTTCACAGAAGCCCCCAAACATTTTCTCACCATGTCTTCCACAGGAAGAGTAATTGGTAAAATATTTCATTTCTTATTTGAAATAGAAGTCCGTAACCAATTAAGGGCTGGGGAGGGTGTCTGTAAAGCATCATTTGTTATACTTGCCAGAAGCTTTTCTGAAGTTGCCTTAGCATGTGTCGGGGTCATCATTTCCTCCTCAACATTACTCAAATCAACTTGCTCAGCCATGTGGGAATCCATACTTTCAAGGTCTATTACTTCATTGTCCTTCACAACCTCGTCGGCTTCCTTGTCAACCTTCCTTCTTGGGGTTCTTCTTACTGATGAGGAAACAGGAGTAACTTTAATTGCTAGATTAACAGGGGAACTTTTCTCAAACCTAGTACTTGCAAAGGAAACAACTTTATGAGCAGTGGTCGTGAAGTTATTAGCAGCATTTTTAGCATGAGCAGCTCTTCTAGGATTATGTCTTTTTGAAGGGGGGGTCTTTTACTATTAATCCATTTCTCAGTTCTTTTTACTACACTGAGAGTCTTAATTGTTAAACTTTCCCTCTCCTCAACACTCCAATCAATTTTAGGAAGTGGAGTGCCTCTGACCCTAGTTTCAAACTGGTCATCAATGATTTCGGTACCATCATCTTCATGTATGGTAGAAACATCAACCTGAATATTAAATGCAATAATTTGCCCCAGAGTGAATCTAGACCACATTCTTCTCCGCACTTCGAAATCATCATCATAACCTTCCCAGTAATCTTCCATTTGTGAGATATGCTGAAACTCGGAAGGCAAACTGAAGTGTTTAGCTACAAAACCTCTGCTATCGAAGTCTTTCCTCAATGCAAATGTTTTCATATTCAACTTTCTAAGTTCATGCTCTAGGTTTAGTGCATCAGAAGACGTTTTACAGGTAAAATATCCCAATTCAACTGGGAAACAAGACTTAGCTCTACCTTTTCTCTCCTTGAATCCTTTGTGCACGTAAGCTAATTGATGGGATACCTCAGCAAATACTAGGCTGTCAAAAGCATAACAGGGTAATTTAAATGGTTCTCCTTCAAAACCACCTACTCTCAAGTATGTAAATCTCCTGAATTGAATGAAGAAACTTCCATAAATATTCACAAAAGACTTGTCTTCCTCAGACATTCACTGTTCAGTATTCCCCTGGAGCTCATGTGTCAATTTCTTGAAAAACACACCATTTACTTTAAGGAAATTGACCATATAAAATTCCTTTTGAAGGTGAGGGTAATAATCATAGATTTTCATATTAGGAACAGGTTGTTCATGGAATAAACCCTTCCATTCACGGGTGCAGGCTAAAATATAGAACAAATACGAGGACATATAAAAGCCACTACCAGTAAGGAAATTAGCCAATTGGTGGTTGTGTTCATCTGCTATTGTCTCAGCCCAATCTATGTGTCGTTCTCCTCCCAAAGTCACTTGAATATAAAAATACATCCAATCATGCCAGTAATATGCATGTTGGTTTCCCTTAATCCTATTCAACATGATAACCAAGTTTGCCACCCCAGGTTTAAAATGATCTATAGTCAACGGCTTTGGAAGCCAAGACCCTCCTTTCTGAGCCTTCTGGAGCCAATACTGAGTGATCTCATTTCTTTACACCTGTCTCTTAGTAGCAAAAACTGAATAAGAAGAAGGTATGTTCCAGCCCTCATATGGGTCTTTCTCTGGGATTCCTAGGGCTTTTTGCACTACTTCCCTAGTTATGAAAACAAGTGGGCTCCCATCAATTTTCCTTATGCATTTCTCCTCAAAACTATATCTCCTGGAACATTCCACAATTAGTTCACGGCAAGGAGCTACTATAGGAAATGCGGCTGCATCAATTAAGCCACTCTAGATAGCTTTGTCTAGCATGTAGCCTGGGATAGGTTCCTTAATGCGGGCTATAATATCTTCTAGAGCTCTGGTTTTGATATTGGTATCTTCACAATTAGGCAGGGAACATAATAACGGGGAAGTATTTTTGAAATTGGGCAGGGGGTCCTTCATCTTAGGCTTTCAAATTTAGAAATTTTAACAAGAGAAAACAACAAGCTGACATAGAAATGCACCTTAAAGTAATACTGCAATGAAGGATGAAGCTAGCAAAAGGGCTCACCTGGTTTTATGCAAATGATAGAGCTCTGAGATGAGAGGAGAATATCTTCCCTGATAGCTGTGGCATGAAAAATTCTTAGCATTATGAGAAGATATGGCTGGACTCTTGATATTTATTGCAAGCAGTTTACAAATCTTCGAGAGATTCGGTGCAAGTTGAATTAATGATGCACAACTTTTGAATTAATGATTATTGAATGTCTCGTGGCATATGTATCATTAATTACTATACTTTCCCCTTACTTGAAATGACAATTTAAAGTCACATCAATTAATCATGCACTTTCAACACGCGCGGATAATATAATGAAGTACCAGCTGTCACATGTGTCATGTCATTTTTACTTTTTCATATTACGGACCAACATTGAACTCCAAACCTGGAATTATGAGAGTTCACAATTCAAGTTCAACATACATGATGAGGGACTATTCATCGATATGATTTAATCAAAAAGGGCAAAAGTTAACCATAAAGGAAAATAGCAAAGAGCTTTGCGAGACAATAAAAACCATTGAACTCGGAAGTTTGAACCAAACTTAGTTCAATGTTCACAGTTCAAGAGATAAGCGCGTCATGCAAAGTGGAAATGTCTTTAGACTTGCCAATGAAAATGAAACCATACCGACGAATGTTATTGAATGTTGAACATTGAACTACATGAGTTCGATGGTTCAAGTTCAACCGACAAGGTGTTTGTGCAAAGGTAAACAAAAATAAATAACACCTTATAAAATTCTAGGGTGATTTTGGGAAAAGTAAGCCTATAATATTTACACAAAATCTATAGGTAATAGTAATTATGTTGGTCACACAGCTAGATAGTGTAGTATGGTAACCCACACGAATGCGTCGATGAATATTAGTCCTCCAGTCATTTGTCACTCATGTAACAAGGATGGACACATCTCTAAGTTCTGCAAAACTAGAGCGCAAAGACATGAAAGCCCTGAAAAGTCAGAAACCTCAATATTAGAAGAAGTAAGAGAAGTCAAGTTTATGCAAGCTTCAGATGATGCAAGCTTGATTTGGAAGGAAGAAAAGAATGATAATGTTGATGAAATAGTTGAGGATGTATCTGTAATGGACGCACCTCCTATTTATGGTTAAATGACCTTCATGGTCATAGGGGGAGCTAGATTAGCTCTAGACCCTTGCACGGCTGGTATACTCACTCTCAGAGAATGCGCCTTGGACTACAACTATTTGGAGACTATGTGATGCAGTATGCAAGAGCGCACTGCCTAATTGGTAACAGAATCAAAGAATGAAATTTACAGTTACATTTTGTACTTACACGACAAGCATTAATGGTAGAAAAATTTCTTTATAGCCATTGAAGGTTCATTATTCTCACATTGCATTCTAATTTGAGCTATTGGAGAGCACAGAAGATCAAGCAGTTGAGTTGTGAAGCGTTGTAGTTGAATCTACCAGCAAAGAAGGAAGATTGATTGTTGCTAAGCCCTAATTCAGATGCACCGATCTAGAAACCCTATAAAACCTCTATAAAGTGATTAAAAAAGTAAGTCATGGCTACACCAGTTGTCTTTGATGTTGCAGAAAGAAAAAGATATGTGTTTAAAAATTATCCATTCAAGTCCACCTTAGATGTCCTAGAAGGAGCCTTTTCTAGAACCCCAATGGGCGTCATGCATGTAGAAGACATACACACATATGTATATTGCAAAAAGGAGCTAGTTGGTTTAGACAGAATTAGGTTGCATCTTAAGACAATGATGAAACTTGATAAAACATTCATAGATGAGTTTGCGCACCTAGAAGACCACCCTATTATTGAGTATGCTACAATGCATAAATTCTATGAGTCCGACTAGATTAAGATCTTGTTGAGTAGGATCCATGATGACCTATTTTGGATAGGTGAAGTACCAGTTAGAATCATAGCCGACCTCATTCATGAAATGAAAAGTTTATCCAAGGTAGGCGCCATTCTTCCAGTTGGAAAGGATGTTAGGAAATTGGTTGAACAAGCCTGCAAATCCTAGAGTGATAAGTGCAGGATGACAATTGAGCCAATTGAGGAGAAGGACATCAAATTGATGTCTATGATTCTTGGTTATAGATTTCAGCATGCTAACAGGGTCAATAGTGTGTCTGTAACAACTATTCTTGCAACCATCAAGATAGTAAAGGAGAATGGATAATTCAACTTGTGTGAGATCTTGCGCACACATTTGATGGATAACATAAGGGAAATCAAGCATGATAAGACCAAAATATTCAAGTTTGGGTCTTTGATAATCTATATGTACTTTCATATAGTTGGGAAGGTATCAGACTTATACTTGGATAAAAGTCTACCTACAATGCCTCAAATATCCCTTAAGGCATCAATTGAGAGCACACTAAGAGACTTCATGGAGTTAGAGTTGAAAACTTTCAGGATAAAGATGCAAATAAGGTATAGGATACCTAAAAGCATTGTTGAAAAGTACAAGGACAATATTTGTTTTATGGTAGAAACTGACATTACTTGCATGGAGGCTGTTGAGCCTGGAACCAAGTGGATTCATCCACTTGGCTATGAAGTAGAAGAGAAAGTCTTGGAAGCCTATGCACAAGTTTTACTATCAGCGCCCAAGGATCCTAATGAGCCTAGATGGGAAACTTATGAAGAAAAGACCAGACAGGTAGATGTAGTCCTAAACAGTGCTGCAACCAAGAGAAAAGCCACTAAAATTACATCTAAAATACTGATCCATGGTGTGACCCAAGAAAACCTGGATAAAGATAGAGAAGAAAAAATAGCTATGCAGATTGAGAGTGCATCCTCTATGGAAGCTAAGATAGAGAAGACAGATGATCCCAAGATGAAGAAGGTAAAAACTAAGAAAACTGATGACAAAAAGGAAGAAGAAAGTAAAAAAGATAATATTAGTCATGTGCCCATAGATATAGTTGATGTGGAGTCCACTGAAGCAACTCCCAAGATGCCTAAGAGGAAGAAGCAAATTTCCACATGCCACCCTTCAACCAGAGCCACAAGAAGCAAAAGCATAAATGTACAACCACCTCTAGAGGTAGGATTCCTACCAAGTCTTCATGTATTAAGTACTAGAGTGGTAGAGGAAGGAAGGTTAGACCAGATATCTAAGTTATATGAGAGATATCATGAAATTGACAAGTTTAAGATCCATGAGATGCTTATCAAACATATGATCAAGTTCAAGAAGATAGTTCTAGAACTAAAATAAGTGATTCTAGATAAACTTTGGGAAATTTTGGATTCCTTTAAAAGACAAGCAATAGAGGAAGACTTTGGAATCAGAGAGAAAATACTGGATGACAATCTGCCAGTATGTTCAATTGATGAGAAAACACTGCTGCTAGGTTTGGTGAAGTCACACCTCAGAACTAAGATGAGGACATTGCACATAATGAACAAAGATTATGAGCAGATAACCAAGGAGACAGAACAAGCTTTTGAGAAAGTATTCCTTGAATAATGCATGCAACCTTCATCTGCGCCCATCACTCAAGCACCTGTTACACAAGATAAAGAAGCTAAGGTCACAAAATCACCTATGATAGGTCCATATGACTCAATATCCTCAGTGATAGTGCCTACAATTGAAATAAAGTCTACACCTATGACCACAACTCAAAAAGACAACACAATAATGATTGATAATGTGGAAATATCAATGGCGGCCACAAATAAAGACTTAGATAAATTTGAGGAAGTCTTTGTAAGTACATAAGAGGCAAAAATTCTATGTGGTGATATCTCACCTAAGTACCAAGAGGATGTATTAATAGAAGATATAACGGGTCAAGAAGAAGAAGATGAGAAAGAAGATGAAAAGGAGAAAGGAGGAGAAGAGGAGCTGGAAAAGGAAACAACATATGAACCCTTGGTTGAAATGCCTATGGAGATTAAGTCAAAAATGGTGTACAACACACCCATCACTCCCTTGCCTTCAACATCATTGTTGTCAAGCTTGACCCTTGACACTACAAGTTTGGACTCTTGGGGAGAAGAAGACTTGATCAAGATCAATGTCCTTGCTATGGAGAAGGCTAAGGAAAAAAAAGTGATGAGAAATCCTCTATTTGTTGAGTCAATAGACATCTTGAACAATCTACTGCCAGTAAAGAACAAGGTACACAAAGTGCACTCAGTGGAGGATGTCAGCAACATCCTAACAAGCTTCAAGGCAAAATTCTCCTGCCTAGAATAATCAGCAACTAAGGTAGCATAAGAGAAGTATCTTAAGAAGAGATTGGATGAGATAACTGCAAACTTTTCACTTGACCTGAACTCTTTAAAGGTTGGTCAAGCTTCACTAAAGGAATTTTCAACAAAAGGAAGGAAACTCATAGAAAACTGCATGAACCAAGACAAGATGACTGCAGATCTCTATAAGAAAATTCAGGAGGCAGAGACTATGATAGATCAAGTGAGGAAATCAGTAGAAGATCCCACTACAGATGTAAACATGTGTAACAATGTCTACTAGGGACAAGTGGACAAAATAGAAAAGACAGAAAAAGAAATGTCCAAAATAAGGGCAAGGCAAACACAGCTGAGAAATGCTCTTGCGCCTTCACTAGATGTCTTGAATCAGAACATCAAGGAGATCGATGCCATTATGGTGACATATGATCAAGGTCCATGCACAAAATTGGAGAAGATGGAAAAGCTAACATATGCTTTGTGCGCCCATCTTCAGACTATAAACACACTGAAGAAATTTTGGTAGAATGAAATTGCTAATCTAAAGTTAGCATATCCAATGTCTTCACTTTGTAAGTGCTTGTGAATACATTTTTTTTTCTTTTAGCACCTTTGTCATTAATGTCAAAGGGGGATTATAGTATGTAGAAGGAATAATATGGAGCCTTGTAAATGATGTAAAGTATACATAGGGGGAGATATAAGTTAGAGTATGTACTGTAATACCACAAAAATGGGCTATAGGTTCATTAACCTCCTATATCAACATATCGAATGAAATCGACATCGAAGTCCTAACCTAAGGCACATCTGCACATCATCGAATCCTAATTGATTATCTCAAATTCTGCATCAGGGAATATTCCTAGTAATATTCCTAATCATCCTAATTATCTTTAATTTAATAATTATTTGGCGATAAATCCTATTTATCCTAAAGTTTGATTAATTGAATATTCTCAATATTTAATTAATTAGATTTAATTCTGGCACTTAATTATTTAATTGAAGTAATTATATTTATTCCTAAATTGTATTATTTAATTTTGACAATAAATCCAAAATCCTATGAATAATTGATTAAATTCTTATTTAATTAATTAAAGCAAGTTGTCAATTTTTAATAATATTATTTTTGAATAAAAGTTTGAAAAATAATTGATTAACCGATAAATCAATTGTTTTATTTTTCAAAATCAGTTAAGTTGGAAATAAATGACTTTATTATTAAATTAATTCATAAATAAAACATGCACAATCAAGAAAAGTAGACAACTATCAATTATCAATTAAAACTAAACTCTATTTTGAGTTAAACTCTGCTTTTGCATATTTTTGTGAATTAAATTATCTTTATTTAAAAATAACTCAAAATCAAGTTGAGTTATTTGAGTGATTTATGGTTTTTTTTCATGCATCCTCCAAAGCTCTGGATCTCTATAAATTAAGGCTTTAGCTCTTCACAAATCATCTCTCAAATAATCTCTCAAATCCACAAGAATTGCATAATCACGCTGCCGAATTGGAGATTGAAGAATCATCTTTGCGAATCCAAGCTTTGTGAGATCAATATTGCATAGTTTATCATATCATATTAGTTTTCATTTGTTAGATCATTTAGCATATCATAGCATATCAGTTTTTCAGCATATCATAGATTCATATCCATTTTTCATTATCATAATTGCATAGAAAATAAAAAAAATAGATTAATTTGCATTCATATTTCATATCAGTTTTGCATTCAAATCCTTCATTTAGGTGTCGTCAAGGTCACTGATCTTGATAACAATCTGAGAACATCATACTCACACCTATTAGAAGGCAGTAAATTGTCTGGTTAGATTAGTTTTCATTTATTGCACGATTTCAATTTCAACTAGCCTCTAATGTTTTACTGAAGTGTTGTGTCTACAGATCAGGTACAAAATTCACACACACATTTTTGGCACCCACCGCGGGGCCCTGAAATGGGTTTCCCTTCATTTCTATCAATTTTTTATCTTTTGAGGCTAAGGGTTTCAAGGGTTCTGGTATACTCTACAGGACATTATTTTTTAGCACTTTTTCTATCAAAATTGTCTGTATAGTGCAATTTTTAATTTTTGTCCGTACAGTTGTCATACAAATTTTGTTAGAAACTCATACCAGGAGATACCCATTGTTGTACGATAGTTTATTTGATCGAGGATCGTACTGGTAGAAATAAAGTGTCGTATGGAAGTTCAGCTGTCGTATGATTAGACACCCAATGTCGTACGAGTTTTCAAACTGTTGTTTCATCGGACACCCAGTGTCGTACAAGTTTTAACTGTCGTATGATCAAACACCCAGTGTTGTATGAGTTTTCAGACTGTCATTTCATCAGACACCCAGTGTTGTACAAGTTTTTGGACTATCGTCTGGGAGCATACCCACTGTCATATGAGTTTTGGCACCAGGTTTTCATTTTCGTTTCATTTTTCAGGGCAATTTGTCATATTTGGTTTTCAGATTTTAACTAACAGCTAATCTTAACAATTGAAATTCTCTATTTTTTATTGACTCCTACTGGTTTTGATTGGAAAAAGTGCAACAATTGCTAAAAATAGGTAAGAATCTACTAAGAACGTTGCGAGGAATTCAAGAAATCTTTTCAGCTAATAAGACTTTGATTTTGGATCTAAAACGAACATCTCATGTGCCTAGCTTGAGTGACTTTTATTGTTTTCCTATCACAGACTTCATTTGGGCTATAAAAATAAACATAGTTTGCTTTCAGCATCTTTGTTACACATAGTAATTAGGCCCCATGAAGACTATTTGTGGATCTTGAGAGAGTGGGTTTCCAGTGAAACTCTTCTCAATGAAGGATCCCTTGTAGGTGGGGTGGATACTGAGGGAGTCTCACGTTCCACTAGATCCATGTGTCTTCAACTTTTGATTGATACATTCTCTTTCTGGAGAGGTTGATAGATCATAAGGAGTTGATGTCATAGATCTTTGTGAGATAATCTTGGTCTTAGCGTGTCGGATTAATTTGTCTACTTTGTTTGGGTTAAAAGTGAAAAGGCTAGGGGGTTATGCTCTACTTCCTTTTTGGATAGTACCAGAAACCCAAATCCTTGAATCTGGAACCAGTACCCATGTGGTATATCTTGTGAGTCACTATTAGAGAGGGTTAACCATAGTGGACATTCCCTTAATTGGGTCAACCATGTTGATAGAACCTCAAGCGATAATAGCCATTTTCACCGTGCTAGTGATAGCCGCTATATAAATGTCCTTGTGGAAGAAATCTTCACAGGTGTGGTTCATTGTTGGGTTGTCAGATCTCCCAGCAGCTCCTGATTGATTAAATTCTCAGACTATGTCAAAACCCTAGTGCACCGGGATTGGAGTTCACCCCTTTGGATCATAAAAGTTACAGAGTCAAACCATTACTAAAAACCCTAGCGAGGCCAAATTTTTATTTTCTAGGGTATATGTGCGTTATTGCAAAATATTTTTGGAACATACACAATTAGCGCTTCTGAGGATTAGAACAAATAAGTCACTTGATTGTTCATGCACAAGGTTGCTTTTTCCCTTGTTCATTATTTTTAGACATGCTTGAAATCATTTGCTTGCTATTTTGCGTGCTTGTTTATCTATCTGGTTATGGAAAATGGACAAATCTGTTACAATCCTCAAATCTGGACATTAAAATTTGCAAACAATCCGAATCTGAAAACTCAAAATTTGCAAAATCTGAAGTAAAATTCTTTTCTGGAGTCAAAAGTCATCTTAGGAGGTCAAAAAGTCAAATGAGTTTCTATCAAGTGTCATTTCATTACTGCCCAACTTTCGTATGGTAAGGAACCCAGTGTCGTATGAGTCTTTCTGCCAGTCAAATTCAAAAATCAAATCCTGCTAGCAACTGTCGTGCGAGTTTTGCAACTGTCGTGCCAGATACTTATCTTTTTCAGCCTATTTCCAAAATTTGTTGAACAAATCACTATGTTAAGAACAGAGCAACAACTACTAATAATCCAATCATTATCCCAAAGTGGTCTTTTGAATCTGATTCAGCCTTCTATTTAATCGATTTGAGTCCTTTTCATCTTGTGTCAAAACCTTGTCAGATCTATCAATCTTCTATCAAATCTTCAAAAATAGACCCAGTGTTGTGAACTCGTGTCCGCTATCTTTTGGGCAATCTACCCATACATCCAGGGCATAGTATCCCTCATCTAAGTCATATCTATACTTCAATCAATCAAACCTTGACAAGGTTGCATCATCTGATCATCCAGATTCAATTAATTCTTCAATTGTCTTCATCTTATTCTTTTGCTTCACCCAAGGTTAATGGTGGAAACTAGAGCTTCCTCCCACAAGAAATCTAGAGAAGCATATCATACCTATTCTAGGGAGTCCTAAAACTCCTAACATCAATCTACATCAATCTATTTTAGGGAGTCCTAAAACTCCTAACATGTCTCAAAGAATCAGTACACATGAGGAAGAAATTCTAATCACTACTATGATGAAACAGATGCACGCTATGCAAGTCAAACTTAACAAACTTGAGAAAGAAAAGGAACCTAAAGAGTTCTCCATGGAAGCTCTATGCCCTTTTCCATTTGATAAAGACTTGTACATGTCACCATGCCCTTGGACAGAATATGAGCAACGTGATAATCCTTTTGACACTTCTTCCACGGAGAGTGACACACCCATCTTTGAAGACTATGATGACTATGATGAGGGATAGTGTAATGATACCTATGACACCTTTGTTCCTAAGAATCCTCCTCGTCATGTGTTCCTACTTACTAAAAATGGGTCGTCACATTGGATAGATTGTGATGGTGATCCATATGATTCTGATTTTGAAAGAGACTTTGATGATTTTTGTGAACAATACCTAGATGATACATCTACTTCACTTGAGGAAGATAAAGTTTTTCATGCTGATTACAAAAGTAAATACTATAAGAATCTCTCCTCTAAGAACTCTCATGCTGAAAATAAAGATTACACTCTCAAGAAAGATCATGTTAATGCTGAACCTTTTTCTTGTGATGGTTCCCTTCGATCCCCTACTTCCTCCAATACCCATACATTTCCTAAAGCTTCCAAGCCTATCAAATCTTTCACAAGTCCTTCATCCACCAAAGGTCCTAATACTTTTCATGCAATTTCCTTTAGTTATCCTCAAGGGCTACCTCTTAAAGAAACTCAAGCTAACCTTCACTTGGCTGAAAATACTTTCAATAATGCTAAACCCAAAGAGCCTAAGCCTTTATATGCTATAATGCCTACTCCAGCTAATCCTTCCCCATCTCTTCCAAAGTCTTCTATACAATTTCAGCATGATCCCTTGTCCTTAGAAGTAGCTCCATGTCAAGAGGACTCTAAAAATGATAAAGAAAAGAACATAAAGAAAGATCAAGATCAAGAACCCTCCATGTCATCCAATCCTTTTCATGATGTCTCTTATCCGTTCCAGGGTTCTTTTGATCCTACACACCCTTTTTTATGCATTCCACCATGTCTTAAGTCTTTTCCTAAGCAAGATCATGCTACTACTTACACTTTTGAGCTTATTGACAATCAAAATGATGTTACTACACTTGCGCTTTCCAAAAATGATACTTCCATTAAGGTTGGTAAAAATGGTGTTGTTACTTCCAATGTTAAGCCTATTGAAAATCCAGAGAAAAATTATGTGCTTGTGCTATCCAAAGATCCTTGTCAAGATCAAAGTCTTCCATCTTCTTATTCTACCACTCCATGTTCATTTCCACTTTCTACTCTTCCTAAGTCTTTGCAAGCTTTTAACAATCCTATCAAAGAAGTTGCTCCTATTCCAGATGTTCATGATACTATTGCAAATTCTAATGCTCACTCTAAAGATGCTGATGTCCTTGGTTGTCATATAAATGTTGATGAACTTGTTGATTATCCTTTTTCATCTTCCACTTCCATCCTTGGACCTCTTCCACCACTACTAAGGGCTTCATGTCTGCCTTCCATCTTGGGTCCTTATGTCCCTTCACTTTCCCCTCCTAACTCTCCTAATTCCCCATCCATCTTGGGTCCTTACATCCCTCCATCTCCCATCTTTCCTCAAGATCAACATAGATGCATAGCCTTGAATCCTTTTCATCCACCCACCCATTTAAACCAGTCATATCCTCCTTCTTCCACAAGTCCCAAGTCTTTTGGAAGCAACTTGAATGTTCAATACAAGAAAAAGAAGCAATACAGAAATCCATCAAAAAAAGAAGATCACCATGTCTCCTCTAATCGACATGGAAACATAAAGTCGAAAGAGATATCTAAGAAAAAAACTACAAGACAAGTATGGGTTCCAAAATCCATCATTAAAGATATTTTCTCTAGATCATCAAAAGGAAATAAAAATCCTATGGCTATATGGATTCCAAAGTCTCTCTTGAAAGAGTCTGGTGTTGAGCAAAAAGTTAAGTTGACATTCAAGCTTCCAAAAGCTTCCACTTCATCTCCTTCCCAAAATATTCTTCCATTCCATGTGCCTAAACCTCAACCTCTGCTATCCATTCGCTATATTCTTTCATGTATTCCTTCATTCACATTTCCTCCATCCTCTCACCACCCTTCAAGGTGTGTGTTGATGTTGATCTTGCCTTCCTTTCCATCCACCCTTTCACAATGCTTCCATTCATTATCCTTCTACCTTCTATCCTTTTTCCTCATTTGCCTATTCCTCCTATCTTCCAACCTCACTCGCTTTACATAAAACCTTATCCTCCATTTTTCTCTTCCATCTCCCTTTCCTTATCAGCATCTTTGAGCATATCATTTTGAATCCTTGGCATATCATAGTTTATCCTTTCAAAGAGCATTATCTAAAAAGCTTGCCTTCTTCTATTAAAATAAAATTAAAAAATAAAAAAAAATTGAAAACGTGCCATGGTGAAAACCTGGAAATAGGCACCTTGGTAGCAAAAGTAAAGAGAAATAAATTTGTCCTATGGTGAAAACCACTCTCTTGTGGTGCCTTGGATAAGTACCGTGATGAAAACTTGGCAATCATGCATCATGCGTATTTCTTCTACATATTTCATCCATTCTGTCTTCTCTCTTTGATCTTGACAATGTTGATCTATACATGAACATTTGACTATCTTGTGAGCTATCTTATGGTGATCTTGCTTTCATTCCTTTCCTATTTAGCCTTCATGTCTATCTTCCTCCATTCATTTTTGCCTATCGCTATCCTTTTCCCCTTTGATCTTGATCTAGAAAAAAAAGAAAAAAAAAGAGTAGAACATGATGTTTTGAAACCTCTTGACATGTCTACTCCTTTGGACTACATCCTTTCCTTCTTTGGCATTACGCTTTTGTGACTTATCCTATTTTGGCCTTTCATTACTTGTCCAACTGCACTTTAGATGACAATTTTTTCCTAGCTTGGGTATTCTTGAGGAGTTTTCCCTTGAGGATTTCTTCCCTTCATTCTCCTTCATTCTCTTGTCTTCCATCTCTTCCACCAACTTGCTAATCCCTCTTGTTCTCCACCTTGCTAGACATTGGGACTGCACGATATGATCTTGCTTGGGAGTTTGCAATGGAAAAAAATGCTATCAAGTATACCAAGTATCAGAACAAGTATTAGAACAAGTATCAGAACACCTACTGGGGCTACACTATTCACTTTAGTTTATGGGTCTGAAGCGGTACTACCTATTGAGGTGAAATCTCATCACTAAGAATTAGAATGCATGGTCTAGTAACTGATGATGACTACAGAGTGTCTAGGTTGCAAAAACTCAAACTACTAGATGAGCATAGACAAGTAGCATATGATCATCTCAGAGTATATTAGAAGAGAATGTCTAGAGGTTACAACAAGAAAGTCAAACACAAAGAATTTTAGGTTGGTGATCTAGTCTTGAGAGAAAATCCTAAAAATCAATCACATCGAGATCGCAAGGGGAAGTTTGAACCCAACTTGTTGGGTCCCTTTGTAATCATTGCTACTTTTGGCTCTGGTGCCTATCAACTCTCAATGACTGAAGGAGAACAGCTCCGAGAACCAATCAACATTCTCCATCTGAAGAAATTCTATGCCTAAGGCATTCAGTCTATGGCAAAATGTCCTGAAAAAATCTTAAAAATTGGTAAAATGTCCTAAAAAAATCTTAAAAATTGGAAAATGTCCTGGAAAAAAATCTTAAAAATTGGAAAAATTCCTAAAAAAAATGAACATCTTGGTGAAAACCTAGCAATAGGCACCTTGATGATTCACAAAAAAATTGAAAAAATATCAAAAGTCCAAAAAAAATTGGAAAAAATGAAAAATACAAAAAAATGAGAAAAAGAAAAAGTGCCTTGGTGAAAACCTGGAAACATGCGCCTTGGTAGGAAAAATAGAATCTCTACCAAGATGGTGAAAACCTAGCAAATGGGTGCCACTTGTTCAAAATGCTCTATCTACGAGTGCAATCTTGGTCTTTCCCAGCTTTTAGTCTTGCTTTAGTTTGTACATATCTCCCAGTTTATTTCTGTATTTCTAATTTTCAATAAGTCGGTCTGTACACCAATCAGCTCAAGCATCTATATCCTATCAATGTTAAAACTTGGGGGAAATCAATGTCATATCCTATGGTCTCGAGTATACTTTAGATGTGTCATATCCAGTCAAGGTCCTTTGAAGCTTCATCCGAGTCAGTCAGTCAGTCTCCTCTCCAAAAAGGATTTTGCATCTATAACACTGCAATCAAACATCAAACTGAAAATAATCTATGCTTTTTACATGCTTTTATCTCCTTGTATGCTTACTGATTCGCATTGAGATTTTTGCATATTGTGTCCTTTCAAGCTCTTCGATGATGTCCTTTATAGGATTTAGAGAGTGATGACTGGGGGTGTAATCTTTTCTTTGTCTTCTTCTTGTATCTAATAACTTTGGAAATTCTGGATTGAAATAGTGTCCGACTGTAAGAGCCTTTGTCTCGAATTGGATGGCCATGCATACCTCGACCATTGATACCCAAAAAATTCAAGGAAGTTTGATCTAACTATTATCTTTTTGAGTGAGTTCTTTCTCCTACTATGAAATGCGATCTTGCCTAAGGAGGTGAATGATAAAGGGTCACTACGCGTAATTCACACTAGATTTTGAATGATCTCTTGACTGTTTGATGTGTTTGTCACACAAGGTGTATTTAGGTCATCATGACATTTATGTTTTGATGCTTATACAAATTGCTCTATCAAAATGGACATGATATTCAGGTCATCCTGGCGCTTGTGCCTTGGTGCTTATATCTAATCTGACATTCCGAAAACAAAATCAATATTCATATATCCATGGTTGTTGACCAGTGGGTGTTGTATTGATTCTTGTGCATACAAATTGATATTCATATGTCTATGGTTTCATAGCTAGTGGGCATTGTATTAATTTATCCGGTTACCTAAAAGTTCAATGATGATAACAAATCAACATATGATTAGTGAGTAGGTCGTAGATCCTAGGTTGCATTTCATTTTGCATGTTTCTTTGCATTTTGCATGTCTGCATGATCTCACAAATGTTTGGAAACACTTCAAAGCTTAAACAATTCTTCATATCAATTCTTCACATCTAACGAGAGTTGAATCTTACACGAAGGTCCATCCAACAAAATAGCAAGTAGAATTTTTTTTTCAGGATCAAAATCGAAATCTCAGATTGTTTATATTATTCACTACTTACATAATCGACCTTCTATCATCATAGAAATCCAGTATTCAACCTAATTGATTATCTTACATCAAACTATCAAAAATTTCAACTTGGTCAACTATGGTCAACTCATGGTTTATCTTAGTCAAACTTGGTCTCCAGGACCTCCAAACGATGTAGAATGCATTCTCAAACGTGTTTAACCACTTCTCAAATCAATTAACATGCTTCTAAACTATCAACGCTGACTGTTCTTGTTAGATTTCAATTTTAATCCCAAAGGGGGCATGGTATTGCATATCATTCAAAGTCTGTAATCTAATTTGAAATCATATCTTTGTTGAAATCATATCTTTCCTTAGTAATCAAGACAACAACCATGTCTAGTTACTGATTCATCAAAAGTCCTCATCGCTCAGGGCAAATCAATCATCACTCGGGGCATATCAGATTCATCGAGATCCATATCAATCTGGTATTCTCTTAATCTTGTAAATTGTATCAACTTTTCACAACCATCGATTCATTAGTGTTATTTCCTTGGTTCTTCGGTAACTGAAGGGTTCAGATGTGATACCAACATGGTTCTTCTAAGGACAATTGAGTTTGGAATCAGTCACTCACTTCTTCACAATCATAAGGTTCAGAATTAGGCATTTTGACACTTTTGTTTCATTGGTTCATCGCTGTTATAGTTAACATTATCTTTGGTCATTCAGGACCTATTATCTTCATATCAACTTCAATCTATTTCTGTCTCATATCAATTTTAATTTCAAACATCAGTTTCATATCTTCATCAAACACAGACTGTCTTTGAACCACTGCGCTTTGCACAGTAATTCAAAGAGGGGCAAAATGTAATACCTCAAAAATGGGCTATAGGTTCATTAACCTCCTATATCAACATATCAAACGAAATAGACATTGAAGTCCTAACCTAAGGCACATCTACACATCATCGAATCCTAATTGATTATCTCAAATTCAAAATCGAAGAATATTCCTAGTAATATTCCTAGTCATCCTAATTATCTTTAATTTAATAATTATTTGGCGATAAATCCTATTTATCCTAAAGTTTGATTAATTGAATATTCTCAATATTTAATTAATTAGATTTAATTCTGCCACTTAATTATTTAATTGAAGTAATTATATTTATTCCTAAATTGTATTATTTAATTTTGACAATAAATCCAAAATCCTATGAATAATTGATTAAATTCTTATTTAATTAATTAAAGCAAGTTGTCAATTTTTAATAATATTATTTTTGAATAAAAGTTTGAAAAATAGTTGATTAACCCATAAATCAATTATTTTATTTTTCAAAATTAGTTAAGTTGGAAATAAATCACTTTATTATTAAATTAATTCATAAATAAAACATGCACAATCAAGAAAAGCAGACAACTATCAATTATCAATTAAAGCTAAACTCTATTTTGAGTTAAACTCTGCTTTTGCATATTTTTGTGAATTAAATTATCTTTATTTAAAAATAACTCAAAATCAAGTTGAGTTATTTGAGTGATTTATGGTTTTTTTTCATGCATCCTCCAAAGCCCTGGATTTCTATAAATTAAGGCTTTAGCTCTTCACAAATCATCTCTCAAATCATATCACAAATCATCTCTCAAATCCACAAGAATTGCATAATCACGCTATCGAATTGGAGATTGAAGAATCATCTTTGCGAATCCAAGCTTTGTGAGATCAATATTGCATAGTTTTTCATATCATATTAGTTTTCATTTGTTAGATCATTTAGCATATCATAGCATATCATTTTTTTAGCATATCATAGATTCATATCCATTTTTCATTATCATAATTGCATAGAAAATAAAAAAAATAGATTAATTTGCATTCATATTTCATATTAGTTTTGCATTCAAATCCTTCATTTAGGTGTCGTCAAGGTCACTGATCTCGATAACAATCTGGGAACATCATACTCGCATCTATTAGAAGGTAGTAAATCACCTGGTTAGATTAGTTTTCATTTATTGCACGATTTCAATTTCAACTAACCTCTAATGTTTTACTAAAGTGTTGTGTCTACAGATCAGGTACAAAATTCACACACACATGTACTACAAAATTTTGTATAAGGATATAGTTAATAACTTTGCCATATTCCTTTGTTGCCATTAATAAAAAAGGGGGAGATTGTTAGAAAGTTGACTATACTGAAGTATATGACTATATCTAGTGTTGTCATTATGGAAAAAAGTCATATGAAGTTTTGGAGTCAGCACATATTGAAGAAGATTAGAAATATGACTAAGTATGGAAGACTGGACAGATTGCAGAGCATTAGCTGATCAGAGCATCAACACACGTGCGTATGATAGAGTTATGACATGTGACCTTAAAGATAAGCTTCTCAGTATGTATTCATGCTAAGTCTAAGATCGCATGATGATATTAGTCAGTATGAGGAAGTTACAATCAAATGAAGTAGCATAGACAGTAAGCAGCAGAACATGACAGAGCATGAAGCTGACTATTTGTATGCTGATTAGCGCTTGTAATTTTGTTTTGTAAAGGCTATGCACCTATTGTATTTAGGTCATAGACATGTTAGTATGAATATATGTAAACACGCTTGAGCCAATTCATTTGGAAGTGTTGTATGTAATAGGTTAAAGGGCCGACCTAGTAAATAATTTTGTATGTGCATAGAAATAAGACATGCACCCTTGTAATTTGGAATGGTATGAAAAAGAGAGATTGGATAAGTAGAGTATAAGCATGTGAAGACTAGTTAGATTGTGGTAGAGCTTTACAAGAGGCTAAAACATCAGTGCACCAAAGGAACTGATCAGACAAGCAATGTCACTATACCAGTTCACCTTGCAAATATAGTGTGTATCTGATATCCAGAAGGTTGTAGCCTTCACCACTTGAGCAGTGAGCTCTAGGATAGTGTGTCCCCACCCTTAACATGGTTAATTGTAAAAGACTCCTAACAGAGTCTGACCCTTGACTAGGTCACTATACTAAAGCATTGTAAAGATAAACTCCTAACTAGGTTGCAAGATCTTCTAACAAGGATCATAAAACACTAATGTAGTTATTAGTGGGTGTCAATTCCCATCGGGGATTTTACCGATTTGGGTTTCCCCGTAAGCATATTTGGTTTCATGTGTTGTGAATTCTTATCTCATTTACATTGATGTTCATTTCATTATCTAAGAAATTAAGTTAAGTTTCAAAGTATCAGAAAAAGTAATAAAGTACAAAACACTGATTCACCCCCCCTCTTAGTGTTCCCAATCTTAACAATTAGGGGAAATGTTCTCCCAATGGCTCACCCTCAAAAAAATGAGATTAGCACAACCTAGAAAGGATGAAGGGGCGCTAATGCAAAATCTATGTGAGAGTGGGAAATTGAGGTTCACTTTCCCTTAATGTGATAAAGAAAGAATGAAATGTGATAGGATATGTATGAAAGGAAATTGCTGCTATGATAAAGGAAATGGAAAAGCAAGATATGATATCAGATCTAATGTATAAAAGTAAGTGCAAGGAGTAAATAGCAACAATGAACTTATCTTGAAGAAAGAGGAGGCAAATGGACCTTCAGATCTAATTTTAGCTATCACAAAGCTATCAAAATCAGGTAAGACTTTGGATTTGGGGTTCTGATGCCTATAAATACTTTATGTGAAAATCTCAGACCCAGAGGATGAGGCCAACCTAAATGATCCAGTCCAAAATGAGGGTGGAAATTCTAACCTTGTCCTTTTAACTCCAAATCTGATAAAAATTGCTTAGGTCATATAATTGGTTCCGATATTCCAAATCCAGATCTGAATCTCCACAACTTATTCCCACACATATAGAAAATGGGAAAAAGGTTATGGAAAGAGGCTTGCCTTCATTAAGCCCTTGTACAAGAATCAGCCTTGAAATAGAATTGAGATTTCATAAGGAAATAATGTAAACAAGATAAATGTAAGTATTCACCTTGCAAGAGAAATCCTCATCAATGGACGTTAGGATCCATTAAACCCACAAAGATTATTTGAAATGAATGTAGAATCAAGTATGTCTTCATAAATGCATAGACCTATGATCACCAATCCTAGATCTATAATGTTGATATGATTGATAGCCTTAATGGAGAGGGAGAGAGAAGAAGAATGGATGTGTAGATCTTCTTGTGTGCTTGAGAATCTCTCTACTTGTCTACCATGGGAGAGAAACTTGCACCAATGAGAGAAGATTATGTAGAAGCATCCTTGGGAAGTTAGCAATCCTACATGTTGGAGTGATCAAGTTTATGTGTTTCTCAGTTATAGTGTTGATCGAGGGACTTAGTCACTGAAGGACTTGGTCGCTAAAGGACTCGGTTGCTAAAGGAATCAGTCATTGAAGAACTCAATTGTTGAAGGACTCTATCATTGAAGGATATTGACAAAACTTATGGTGCTCGATAGAACTTGTGCTCAGTGATTTGTATGGTTCTTGGTCGACGTGCTTTCTCGGCGATGCCTAGCTTGCTCGGTAGTTTTGCAGGCACTCGGTAGTTTGGCTTGCCGATTGGAGTTCTTATGGATTTGATGTGCCGACTTGATGTATTTAATTTGGGTAGTGTGAATTACATTCTCCTAGGTATATCTGGAGGCCGACATGGAGATTTAATTATTTGTAAGGCTATTTGAGAGCCAACTTGTATTGCATTTAATATTTATTTTATTTTAGAAACCAACTTGGGCTTAGGAGTTATTTCTTTCTTCCAGTCAACTTGTGGCTAAAGAAGTGTATTTAAGAAAGGTCTGGGGTAGGTTTGTAGGGGGTTCATTCAACATGGATTAGTGAAGAGGAATGATATTGAGCAAAGCTAGTAGTCTATTGTCTCAAAGTTTGACTGAGTTTAGTGGAGTGTGATAAGGTGTGGAGGAAGAAAATGAATGTTGTAATAATTAAGCAATAAAGATATTTAGACCTAGAAATCACCAAAATGGGGTCTAAAAGGTCCTAGAGCCTCCAATTATGGGTGCTAACTTTTTAGGATGGTACATTTAGCCCTCACTTTGACAAGAGTATGAGACAAACTCATGCTCATGGTAAAGTAGATTGAATTCATGGGATGATCTCATCATGGTCAAGCATACAAAGAAACATCAAGCCCCAAAGTGACTTAAGTCCTCATCAAATCCAAAACCAAGATGAGAGAGGATGAGAGAGAGAGAGAGAGAGATTACCTAGCCTAGTAAGGTGTTTTCTTACTATGAACCACATAAAGAAAATGCCACAAAAGATGACATTGAAATTTCTAGCATTGTGTGTTATACTAGTTCAATCCATCAAGGAACTATCCTTAAGGAAAGTCTATCCAATAAGGGATTTGGAAAAGAATGATCTATCCTAAGGGAAGGTAAGATTCCTTAGGGATCGAAAAGAGATGGAGGATTTATCCTTAAGGAAAGTGTATCCAATAAGGGATCCAAAAGAATGATGTGTCCTAAGGGAAGGTAAGCTTCCTTAGGGATAAAAAAGAGAAGGAGAATTTGTCCTAAAGGAAAGTGTATCCAATAAGGGATCTAAAAGAATGATATTTCCTAAGGGAAGGTAAGACTCCTTGAGGATCAAAAAGAGAAGGATGATTCATCCTTAAGGAAAGTGTATCCAATAAGGGATCCAAAAGGTGGCTAGTCAAAGACCAAATGCAAAGGAGCATTGAATCAGTGTGTGTGTGTGTGTGTGTGAAAAATGTGAAACATAGAATGGAGTGTATCCCCCATGTTAAAGATATTGCAAATGCCTTAATGGGAGCAATAGCTTTAACAGAGCATACATGCATCCATAAAAATGTTTCCACTATGAAATGCCCTCCAAAAAAGACAAATCAAGGGGAATGAGCACATGAAAAAAGAGAGAACAAAGGGATCTACCAACTCTAGGGTTAGTATGGTCATATGATAATATGTGAAATATTATATTGAAATGAAATTCTCCAAAGGTATTAGAAATATAAGAACAATGGAAGAAAAGAATGTTAGAGTTACGAAGAAGAGTATTTTTGGGCCAACATCACAGAGACCAAAAAGAATAGGTAGCTACTATTTTGAATCATCCCAATTAAACAACACAAAGAAATATTTACAAATAGTGGCACATGAAAAACATAACATGTAACAACATATAGAAGAAGAGAGATACAAATAGAAGAATGTTTATGGCATTGTGATTCCTTTATCACCTTGCACCAACAGAGTAACAAGGTTCGTTTAAAGAAATCTAAACAAAATAGATAACAAGCAACACATCATGGGGTAAGCACATTAAAATAGGTAAACACACAGAATCCACTGTACAAGAGGAGCTAGTCAAGCACATCACCTGCCCCCCATCTTGGTCTATAGTGTTTAGGGAAGGTAGGTAACTCACAAGAGGAGAAACATAAAGCACAACAAATGGAACAATAGCTAGTTCCAAACAAGGACCATGTTGTGAAGATAGGTCATTGTTTTTGTCACTAGGAGTGATAGATAACTATTGTGAAAGCATAACTAGTAAGTCATGATCAATATGAGTAGTATCATAGTCATGAACATCATTGTTGGCATTAAGAACATCATCATTAAGAGTATCTTCTTCATCCAAATTAATTTTAATAGAATCTAAGATACAAATAGTATTGTCATGTTTATTCATTTTGATCTTGTTTAAATTCACTTCCTCTATTGGCTCAAGCATGGGTTGGTCAAAGGGAAGTGAAACCTGAGGAGGTGTATGAGGTGAAGAAATATCTTGAGAAGCATGTTGATGGACTCTAGAATGATGCTTGTGACAATGGTCATGAGCATGATGGTTGCATTTGGTTTGATAGTGAAGGTAACATGTTCAATTTGACCACCAACTTCAATAGGAAATGAAATGGAACCATGGGAAGGATAAAGGAAACCATTGCAAGTTTGTATTATAACATTAGATTTATCATAGAAATCATAGTGCAATTATCTTATATATAGATGTTCTTCAGTTATCACATTCTCCATGCAAGTGGGATCAATAAGGACACCTCAGGAAGGAAGGCCAACAAAATTTGCAACAAATTTAGAGGGGACCATCAAAAGCTTTAATTGTCTAAGTAGGGTCAAAGGTGATGCAAAGCTGAATTGGATGTTTAGGTTTAGATTTAACTTGGTTGAAAACATGGTCAGCTTCTTAATCACCATCATTATAGGAAATAGATGGATGAGAAGAAGAAGAAGAAGAAGGATGAGTAGATTCAATGGTGTTGGTTGAATGAGAGGGGAAAGGGTTGGTATAGATTTGCAAGTTTTGGTTAGATGATGCAATAAATTTATTTCCATTTTTATTGTCACCTTCTACAAATATAGCATTAGAATCAATAAGGTCTTGACCAATAATTTTCAACTAGTAACTCCTCTTAGTATCGTGACCAGGTTGACGATGGTATTGACAGAAAGATCTGGGATCAAAGTATTTGGATTTAGGTTTAGATGGATCAATGGGTTTGATAGGAGGAAGTGTTAACGCATTAGCATTAAGTAACTTCAACATCACATTATGAAAAGATTCATACAACTAAGTATAATTACAAGTAGGTTTAAAAAAATATGATAAAGGAGACACACCTTTGGATGCTACTACCACTTGTTCATCAACAATGTTGGATGAGTTATTGATTTTGATGAAGGTTTTTCGTTTCTAAAATTGATTGAAATTAGATGTTGCATCACTCTTATCAATAGGAACAAGAGCCATTGGAGTGGTTATCTCAAATTGACTCACTTGAAGTTGATAATGATGAAGCATTGCACACAACTGAGGAAATGAAGAGAATTCAGAAAGAAGTAACCTATCTCTAATGTCTTTTTGTAAATTAGCAATAAAAATGTGTTGTACATCAACATCAGGCACATGATAAGAGATATGATCATGCAAATGTTTAAATATACCAATGACATCACTAACTTTTTCTTCAATACCTTATTTACAATGCATTAAACCGATCAAAGAAATTTGAGGACTAATATTGTTTTGAGATTGTTGAATGAAATTCATAGCAAGCTTGTGAAAGGAATTAATGGAATAGAGGGGTAAAGAACAATACCATTGCAAGGATTTTTCTTGAAAGGTTCTAGTAAAAAAAAATTCCATGAACCTATGGTCATGAGAGAAATCACTACACAAAGTTTGAAAAGTCTTAACATGAATCAAAGGATCACCCCTACCATTATAGGTATCAATATAAGGAATCTTAATGTTTTATGTGATAATAATACAATGATATCCAAAGACAAAGGACTAGAAACATCACAATTGGGAATTTTGAACTTGGATTGAGTCATGTAGGAATTTTTTTGTTGCAAAAAGACACAATTTAAGCCAAGCCATTAATGGTAGAATCAATAGAAGAAATGGTAGGAGGAGAAATATGAGAAATGTTAGGAGCATTATTGGAGATTGAAGGAATGGTTGAATATGAAAAAGGGAAACTATGGTAAGTAGGGTTGGGAATGCTCACATGTGTAGGATTGGAATTTTGAATTGAAGTTTCTATGATAGGTGGAGAGTAAGTGGAGACACTATGGTAAGTGGGCATGCATGAAGGCAATGAAACACATGGAAAAATTTAAGGAATATAAGGAATAATAGAACTAGGAAGACTCACATGTGTAGGATTGGAATTTTGGATTGAAGTTGTTACGATAGGTGGAGTATAAGTGGACACACTAGGAATGGAAGTAGAGACTAGCAATGAGCTGGTTTCAATATTTTTAGTAGGTGGAATGAGGCCTAAATATTGAGCACAATCCCTAAGATGTTTGACATTGGAATGAATGAGATGGGAAATTCTATGCAAGATGTTAACACCATCTTCATCATTATGAATAAGTTCCCTCATGCCCTTGATAATGGAAAGGGCCTTAGGATTATGGTTTTCTTGAGCTGACCATTGTTCAAACTTTTAAAAATCATGGGAAAGTTTTTGGACTTGGACATGAGGAACTCTTAAGGCTTCATCTTCATCATGAGAAAAATGAGAATAATTATTCTCTATAATAGGATTGATATCATTAAGATACATGTTGGTCTCATCAAGATTTTTAGTAAAGAAGGAGGGTTCAAGATTAAAGGACCCATAAGTCTATGTCTTCTTTTAACCATAATGTTATAGGTTGGACTCAAAGTGATAACACTCATTCACAAGGGAATGAAAGGAAAGTCCTTGTGAGGCCAAATGCAAGAAGTATTTGTATTTCTCTTTATTCAAGGTCAATTTCATAAGTCTTTACAAGTGTTCATCTTGTTGAAATTGCAAGATATAATCATCAGATATTTCTTTATCTGAATCACCACATTGTGAACCATGTGATCCAGGTCTAGTATGTTGAGAGCCATTTGGAGAGCCATGTCTAGAGTTGTGATGTTATTGGTTTTATTGTTTGAAATACTTTTCATCCAATTATTTTAAAAATTCCTCAATCCTTTTGTTTCATTCTTTGATGATTGGAGTGTAAGAATGACAGAGGGAAGAATGGATAATCCAAGAATGGATAGTCCAAGTCTACACCAGCAACAATAACAACAACAACCACAGTGGAATACAACAACATAATGTTTCAAATAGAATTTCATTCAACATGCTTGACTATAAGGCCTTCTGGGTTAGGGCCAAATACAATCACTTACAATAGAAATTTTTCAATCTCCTAGCTACTCCAGCTTTGAAGCACACCAACAACTAGTGGAAACACTAAGGCAGATCTAAACTTGAGCTTGCAAGCCACCAAGCAATCTCCTTGTCTCCAAGCATGCAAACCACTAGCTCTGCTATTACAATATCAAATAAACAATCTGATCTTTAGATCACATAGGATCCAATTATTATCCTTCTCCTTCACTACCTAAATAACTACCCAAACACTCCTTAAATACATTTCTTCAGCCACAAGTCAGTTGGAAGAAATAATTAACTCCTAAGCCAAGTTGGCTTCTATAGAAAACAAATATTAAATGCAACAATAATCAGCTCTCAAATAGCCTTACAAATAATTAATTCTCCATGTCGGCCTCAAGATCCTCATAGGAGAATACAACACAAGATACCAACATTAAATACACCAAGTCGGCCAACCAAAAATCCAAGAACTCTAGTCGGTAAGCTAGAACTACCAAGTGCCAGTAAAACAACTGAGCACACTAGGCATCACTAAGCAAGCATGTAGACCAAGCATCACATGCATCATCGAGTACATGTTCCACCAAGCACTAGAGGTTTTACTAAGTTCCGTTAGTGACTGAGCCCCTTCAATAACCGAGATCCTTGGTTAAAGCTACAAATGAGCAACATAGAACCACTTCAAAACACCACCAATCAGATTTGCTGATTACTCTAGAATGCCCCTGCATCAAAGAAACACTTTGTGCCAACCTAGGAGAGGATAGGGTAGATTCACAAGAGATATTAGAAAAGGGTTTAAAACCCCAAGGTTCAGGATCTTCTTTAGATGATTTGTCAAAGGTAGCTTTGTGTTTCTTTCCTTCATGGATTTGAGATCTAGTTGTGACTAGCATGAAAGAAGGTTGTCAAAAGGAAAATAGGATGACTTAGGATGACTTGATTTTCAAGCTAGGTAAGAATAAGTGTTCACTTTTCAAAATTATAAAAGTGTAAAATAGATAAGAAAGATAACTTTCCAGAATATTTCCAAGCTACAGATAGATCCTCATGTACGACACTTATGAACAAGAAAAGATAGGATGGAGCATCCAAGAGAGGTGATCAAGAAGAGGACGGACAAGTGAACATTCTACTAGCCACAAGTGTAGTCAAGAGATCAAAGTAATATTTTTTCAGCCAGAGGCAATTCCTAACATGCTAGAATGTACCAAATAACAAGATGAGCTAAGGATCACAATGGAAAAGAAATTTTGACAGCATTTGAGCTTAGTCCATAAGTTTGATTTCAAAGGATTGTAAAGGTTGATTGACAAGGTTAGAGCATTTCCTAGAACAAGTTTGTTTTTAAAGCAAGTAGTGTGAGCAAGGAATAGTCCCCAAAAAATACAACAAGGGATAAAGAAACCTTGTGGATACAAGCATATGTGAGGTCTTGCAAGGTATAACAATGTGTCAAGTTTATTAAGTGTATGTTCCACAAATGATTTTAGGGGTATTAGAACATTAAAGCACATCAATAAAAGCTACCTAAGGTCAAGACGGAAGTGTTTCAACCTTTTCCCACAACTTGATGTTATTAGCCCCATGATTAAGTGGTTGAATGGCTTTCCTAGGACTATGAAAGTTATGGATCAATTAGAAGAGAACAATGCTCAAATCACATGTCTTCCCATATTACCATATTCAAGCTTTACATCCAAGGGAACACAAATGGTGAGTATCTTGGGGTGGTCAAGGTAAGTCCATTGATTCAATCCTTGCAAAAATGAAGTCACACAACCAAAAGGTTAGCCTCTAAGTCCTAAGATGTTTAGTAAGGATCTATATTCATGACTACCACTTATAGTTTCACAAGAAAAATTAAGGACTATATCCCTACAAGCACCCAAACTGTATAGTCTCACAAGTAATATTTAGGCCTCTTGGCCCTATACAAAATTAATTTAATCCCCTTATAGTCTTGTAAACAAGATTGAGACCAAGAAGGCCCTACAAGTGCCCAATCAAGTGTAGTTTTTCCTAACAAGATTGAGGCAACTAGGCCCTACACATGAAGAAGCATTAGAAGTAGAAAGTAGCCAAGTCTTCCCTCTTTTTAGATTGAAGGAAGCTTTTGATTATAGTGGGATGGAGTAAGTTGGGTTCAATTGTTCCCCACTTGGGTTGTTCCCAAAAGATTTCTCTCTTGGTAGACCCTCTAAAGGTAAATGCAAGAAAGAAAATGGATAACTAATGGAGGTCTAGATTTTAGATTTTCCAAAAGGAAAAGAGAATACTCTCCTACTCCATAGTGTCTCCCAAACACATCAAGCACATGTTCATTTACCTAAGACTCTCTGCAAGTGATCAACTAAGTAGGTCAAGATTTCTAATTTCCCTTTAAAGAGGAAAGAGTATGCTCTCCTACTACTCAACTAACCACAAGAAAATAAGCCCTCTAATTAAGTTAGGTTCCTAGGAAATTAAATGTAAGAAAGCACAATGTTGATTTGTATCTCCAAGGAAACCTAAAAGAAAAATAGAATTAGTAGTTCGAAGATTGAGTCTTTAACAAGCATCCTACATCACAAAGCATTAGTAGTCATGAAAATGTTGATCTCTTTGACAAGAGAATCCTACAATACCACAATTCAGGGTACAAAAGGCATGAAAATGAAAGAAATAACCTTGCAAGATCACTTGTTAGTTTCTGTTAGGAAACCAGAAAATCCAAAAATGTAAGAAAGAACAAGCAAGTTCAGCTAAAAACTTGGACTGTGACAAAAATTAAATATGGATGACACTTCATAGTCTGTTAGAAATCTGTATGATATACCTTAAAGAGACCATAAAATATTTCAGTGCAGAATGATATACCTCAGAGAGAAGAAATGATATTTTTTGGGGAAGGAGATGATATTTCTTAGAGAAGCAGAATGATATTCCAAAAAATGAGAAAGTTTTCTTGGTAGTATGTTGGAATGTCACCTAGGTATGCTTTGGAATGTCATATGATTCTCTGACTTGAAAAAACAAAGTGACGATCCTGCGAAACCAAAAAGATGAAAAATGCAAGAAATGCAAGAAATGAGGCTAAATGCCAGAATATAGCCCCACAGTGGGCACCGAAGATGTGTGATCAAAAGTGTGACACACTTCTATGAACCATTACACTTGAGAGAATCCAAGGAAGAGGAAATCTCAAGAAATGGCTCATAGCTTCCTAATTGAAGTGATTTTAATCCTTCTCATGATGCTCATCAAATTAGCATAGAGGATTAGCGACTTGACTACTCCAAAATGGAAGATTCAAAGCTAATAATGAAGCTAAAATGAAAGATGTAAACTAGAATAAGAGATTAAGCTAGAATGGATGCATTCAACTAGAATTCTAAAATGAAGATGCAAGAGCTATACTATTGAAGCAATGCAAGAAAGGAAATTAGATTAACAATGCAAGATTAAGCTAGATATGAAGCTAAGCTAAGAAATGAGAGAAACTAAGAATTAAAATTAGCAAAAGTAATCTAAGAATGAAAGAGAATGTAAGATACAAAAGCCTAAGATAATCTAGATAGGAACCCTTGAGACAAGGAAGAGATTCCTTTTAAAGGAATTGCCTCAAGAATGGAGGGTAGAGATTAAGAGGCAATAGAATGAGTGATTGTGATGAAGAGGCAAAATGAGATGTAAGGAGATGCAAGGTTAGGTAGAGATGAGTGATGAGGATTAAGAGGCAAAAGGGAAATGTTAGGTAATATAAGACAAAATGGAAAGTTTAAAAGCACAAATCCCCTTTAATTTCTAATTAATCAAGATTAAGTGTGAGCACACATGTGAATGTGTTCTTTTAATAAAAGTGTAGGAACTTTATATTAAAATAAATTTTATAGCAATTAAATAAATATGTAAGCTCTAGAAATTAGATTATTGTATAAGCTTGATATAAATTTTTTGACTTAATTATGCAAAGGGGATTTTCAGAGTTACTTTGCACAATAAATATAGTAAATATGTTTGAGATTTAGGATTTTATTTTAGGCAATTTGATCAAAACAGGGGCTCAAGTTCTACTATACCAATTTTATGTGATTGAATTTGCCCCTCTTTGACTAATGTGTGAGGGATATGGGAACACATTGAGACAAATAATGATGATGTCAAGGTAGCTAATAGATATCTGACTCTAAACCTGATTGAATGGAGACCGATAAGAAGAGAGTATCCATCCTGATATGAAGTGATGAGACTGAATATTTTTCCAAGGAGATTGAGATAGCTAATCATTTGATAGACAATAATAGATTGATATGGAACTTGATGAACATGATATACCTTGAGAGATAAAAAATATGCATGCTCGATTGAAGTAATATGAAGTGATGAGAAGACTCTTTCAATAAGGAGATGTGGAGAATCTCAATTTGAAATGAAGTGGTGAAGATGAGATGCCCCAAGTGATGATGTTTAGTTCTGATTGACTTGATCAATTTAAGATTTGGTTCAATTACTAGATTTATAGATTAGGAGATTTGATTGACGAAAATATTTTCTATATTGTCATTCCTCCTCAGGATCAAAATCAAAATGAGGTACAAGGGGTGAAGATTAACCTCAGAGGCCCAAGAAGGTGGAAGCAAGCAATAAGTGATAGAGTTAGTAATTAACTGTGTTAGAAGATTTGGAATTTTGATTTCAATCTAAAAAATGAATCCAGTATAATGGAAATCAAATGAATCTTATGAGAGTTCAATACTTGGTGCTTGTAGTAGGGAATGGATCTTGATTTACACAAGTATTAGTTAAATTAGTTAGGAGATTTTAGCAATTGAGCACTTTGATAGAGAGAAAGGGAAGGATAACTCAAGGGAACCAAAAATGCAAAGCTAAATGTAGCCCTAGAATGAAATGCAACCTAAGACATGAGAATAGTCATGTCATTGATCTTGTTGTCATTAATTTTTCATCATTTGAGCATTTGGGACATTGGAGGTTAGTACAAACTTCACTAGTGTAAGAGAAATCGTGAAAATATAAATATGACTTGATCGGATAAGATGTAGGAAACACATATAAGAATTGAGACATAAGCATTGAGATGACCTAAACATGGTTTCCAAGTTAATGTTGTAAGATAACACCCATATCGAAGTAAAAGATGCCAAGATAACCATGAGTGTCATCGTACGTGCTATACACAAGAAATAGACAAGGAGATAATCCCAACCTCACCTAAGTATCCAAATAAAGAGGGTCGAGGTAGAGGTGGCATTACAATAGTGATGGAGGCTCTGACCACATACACCCAATTTATTAGACAACTTAGGATCATTTAAATAACACCACAAGTAGAAATCAAAGAAAAGATGTTATGCCCCCAATCGTGAATCTATAATCAAGTAGACATCATCGAGCGACCTTAGAAGATATAGGTGTTGGAAAGTTGACTATACTGGTATATATGACTTAATATAGTGTTGTCATTATGGCAACAAAGTCATATAGTATTTTGGAGTCAGCACACTTGATGAGAAGATTAGAAATTAGCTAAGTGAAAATGACTTGACAGTTAGCAAAGCACTAGTAGTTTAGAGCATCAATGCACATGCGTATGACTGAGTTATGGTATGAACCCTAGAAGATAAGATGGTAAGAGTGTATTCATGCTTATTCTATGAGTGCATGATCAGATATGCAAGTATGACGAAGTTACAGACAGTTGAAGTTACACAACCAGTGAATGCCAGAACAAAATAGTGTATGCAACCGACTGATGGTAAATTGATTAGCGACTATAAAATTATTGTGTAAGGGCTATGCACCTATTGTAGTTAGGTTTTAGACATATAATTATGTTTTTTTGCAAACACACTTGAGCCAATTCAATTGGAAGTGTTGTATGTAATCGGTTAAAGGGCCGACCTAGTTAATTGTTTTGTATGCGCATATAAATATTAGATGCGCCCTTGTAATTACACATGGTAGTTGATATAGAGTTGAAATAAGAGAAGAAGAAGTATGAAAAGAGTCATTAAGATGTATTAGAGCTTTTCAAGAGGTCAATGCATCAACACATCATAGGAACTGATCAGACAAGTAGTGTCACAGTGCCAATTCATCCAGCAGATATAGTGTGTATCTGAGATCAGAAGGTTGTAGCCTTCACCACTTGAGAAGTGAGCTCTAGGATAGTGTGTCCACACCCCTAACATGGTTATTGTAAAAGACTCCTAATAGGGTCCAACCCTTGACCAGGTCATTGTACTAAATACATTTTAAAGCAACTCCTAATAGGGGTAAGGATTTTCTAACAAGGATCATAAAACACTAGTACAAATTATTAGTGGGTGTCAATTCCCACTGGGGTTTTTACTTATTTGGGTTTCCCTATAACAACATTGGTGTTATGTGTTGAGTTCATGTTTCTTATTTATGTTTATGTTCATTTCAATACTTAAGCATTCAAGTTAAGTTTAAGAAGTAAAGTAAAAAAATTAAATTAAGTGAACACTGATTCACCCCCCCCTCTTAGTGTTCCCATTCCTAACAATTGGTATCAAAGCTATGGTCCTCTAAAAAAAAGTTTAACCACTTGAGGAGATCATGGACAAAGCAGAAATGAAATATCTAAAAATAAATCTTGAAGTTGCTCTTGAAGACCTTGACAGATCTGAAAAAGAAATTGAAGAACTAAAAGAAAAAGTCAGTGATGCTCAAGTAGTTATCAAAAGGCTAATAAAAGATTCGAAAGAATTCTCTACCAGTAATTTAGGGATAATGATAAAAAATATCAATGAAGAAAATTCATCCCTAAAAGAACTGAATGAAGAATTGGATGATAAGCTAACTAACAATTAGGAAGTCTATGATGAATAGATCAAAGAGAACCTTCAACTAAATGAAGAATTGAGGCAAGCAAACATGTAAATATTGGAGCTAAGAAACAAAAAGGAAAGCTTGGAATCTGAATTGAAAGAGGCTAAGAATCACATTAATAAATTACACACAAGTAAGGATCTGATTGAATCTCAACTGTATGCTCGGAAGCTTAAAGGAGATACCAGTGACATTGGATTCAATGAAGCACAAAATCAGATTGACAACATGCGAGCAAGAATGAAAGCACCAGAAGACACCACAGATGCTAAGGAGACTAGAAGTCAGACTAAAGATCATGTTGAACCATCCAAGAATGAGCACAAGCTAGTAGATTGAACTTGTTATGCATGTAACAAGCATGGACATATAGCAAGGAACTGTACAGAGGTAAGACCTTTCAATGGTTACTGTTATTCATGCAATAAATTTGGTCATAGAGCTATGAATTGTAAAACAAGTCAAAAGAACAAGACTCAGCATAATCAAAGAAATTAGAATCAGCCAAATGTAAGAAGTTCTCAGAATGTTACATGTCAGATATGTAACTGTAATGGTCACTTAGCTAGATTGTGTAAAATGGTAACACATGTCGATGCACCGAGGAATATAAGGCCTCCAATTATTTGTCACTCATGTAAAAAGGTTGGACACATCTAAAAGTTCTGTAGATCAAGGATGCAAAGTCAAGAAATCCCTAAAAAGCCAGAAGAATCAATACTGGATATCGAAGGTGAAGTCAAGTTTGTGAAAGCTTCAGAAGATGCGAGCTTGATTTGGTCAGAGGAAAAGAAGGATAAGGTTGATGAGAATGTATTGGATGCATCCACAGTGGACGTACCCTCTACATCTCAATGAATGGCCCTCAGGATCATAGGGGGAGCTAATTTAGCTCTAAATCCTTGCGCGACCAGTATACTCACCCTCAGAGTATGTGCCTTTGAACTTAACCTCTTGGAGACTAGCATAACCTATGTGTAAGAGTGCACTAGCTGATTGATTACACAATGAAAGTTAGAAATTATCAATGTCAACTTGGTTTATGTGACAAGCATTAATGGTGGAATTCTTACTTTAAAGTACACAAAAGCTTTTAGATCTCTCATTTCATTCAAATTCAGAGTGATTGGAGAGAAGAGGAGCCCTAGCATTTGATTGTGAAGGATTGCAAATTGATTCACCAGTGTTGAGCAAGTGCATTTGATCGGTTGCAGAAGCCCTAATCTATTGCGCCGACTCAGAAGTCTTTGAGATCATTTGGAAAGAAATATACAAGTAAGTAATGTCTGCTCCCATTGTATTTGATGTGGCAGAGAAGAAGAGATATGTGTTTAAGAGGCATCCATTCAAGTCCACACTAGATGACCTAGAAGGTGCATTCTCCTGTACTCCCATGGGTGTTATGCATGTGGAAGATATCAAGGCATACATATATTGTAAGAAGGAACTAGTAGGTTTGGATAGAATAAGAGTGCACATGGAAACAATGATGAAACCTGATAAAACCTTCATGGATGAGTATGCGCAGTTGGAAAATCATTCTATAGTGGAATATGCTATGACATATGAGTTCTATGAGTCAGAATGGATCAAGATCCTACTCAGCAAGATCCATGATGCCCTATTTTGGATAGGAGAAGTACCGGTTAGGATAAAAAGAGATCTAATTCATGAGATGATAGGTCTATCTAAGAAAGGCATCATTCTTCCAGTAGGTAAGGACATGAGAAAACTGGTTGAGAAAACTTGCAAATCAAGAAGTGATAGGTGCAGAATGACAATAGAGCCTATAGAGGAGAAAGACATCAAATTGATGTCCATGATACTAGGATATAGGTTCCAGCACACGAGCAGAGTAAACAGTGTGTCAGCAGCCACCATTCTAGCAACAATAAGTTTGGTAAGAGAGAATGGAGAGTTTAATCTATGTGAGATCTTGCGCGTACATCTAATAGACAACATAAGAGCCATCAAGCATGACAAGACCAAGATATTTAGGTTTGGGTCTTTAATAATCTCTATGTACCTCCATACAATTGGAAAGGTGTTTGATTTATATCTAGATAAATCTATTCTCACTATGCCACAAATATTCTTTAAGGCATCCACAGAAAGTACCCTCAAGGATTACATGGAATTAGAGTTGAAAACATTTAGAATGAGAATGCAGATGAGGTATAGGATACCTAAAAAGATAGTTGAAAAATACAAGGATAATATTTGTTTCATGGTAGAGATTGATAGAACATGCACAGAGGCTTTTGAACCAAGAACAAAGTGGATTCATCCACTGGGATATGAAGTTGAAGAGCCTATTCTAGAGGCTTATGCTCAAGTTCTATTGTCATCACCTAAGGACCTTAATGAACCTAGGTGGGGGACTTATGAAGGGAAAACAAGAGAAGTAGATGCTATATTGAACAAGACAACAACAAAAAGAAAAGTTTCCAAGGTTACTTCAAAGATTTTGAAGATTCATGGAGTTTCTCAAGTAGACCTAGACAAAGCAAGGCAAGAGAAGATTGCTTTGGAAATAGAGAGCGTAGCTACAACAAAGATAGAATCTGATGAACCAAAGATGAAGAAAGTGAAAATTGAGAAATCAGATGATTAGAAGGGTAAATCTGATGTTGCCCCTCCTACGCCCACAATAGCAATTGATCTTACTGTTCCTCCGGAGTATAAGACAATAGCAAAGAGGAAGAAAGAGATCAGCACTAGTCATCCATCCTCATGAGCAACAAGAAGCAAGAGAAACACTCAAGCACCTCCAGAAGTAAGTTTCAAACCTAGTCTTAGTTTGTTAAGTACAAGGATTGTTGATGAAGGTAGAATTGATCAAGTAGGAAAGTTCTATGAGAAATACAGTGAGATTGACAAATTAGAGATTGATGGAATGATTGTCAAACATATGCTGAAGTTTAAGAAGATAGTCCTAGAACTAAAAATAGTGATTCCAGACAAGGTATGGAACATTTTGGAATTCTTGAAGAAATAGGTAAATGAGGAAGATCTGAGAATAAGAGAGAAAATTCTAGATGAAAGTCTCCCGGTATGCTCTCTTGAAGAGAAAGCCCTATTGTTAGATTTGGTGAAACCACACCTCTGGACTAAGACAAGAACACTGCATATCATGGATAAAAATTATGAGTTAGTAGCTAAAGAGATAGAGAAAGCCTTTGAGAAGGTATTCTTGAACAGACACATGTATCCATCTACTACGCACACAACTCAAGTGCCTCCTACGGAAGCCAAGGGATCAAAGACCACAAAGGTATCAATGACAAGTCCTCAGGATTCAACGCCTGCAATAGAAACACATATAGAGGTAGAAAAGTCTACGCCCATGACAAAGTCACTAAAAGATAACACTATCATCATTGATAATGTAGAAATAGCAATGGCAGCCATAGATAGAGACCTGGATAAGTTTGAGGAAGCTTTTGTGAGCACATAAGAAGCCAAAATCCTTTGCCATAAAAATTCACCCAAGCCACAAGAAGAAGTACACATTGAAGATATAACAAATGAAAAGGAAGAGGAGAAAGAAAAAGAAGAGGAAAAAGGAAATGAAACAACATATAAGCTATCTGCTGAAATATAAGAAAAGTAAAGCAAGAAGTGATGGATAGCACTCCTATCACTCCCTCAGCATCATTTTTGTCAAGCTTGACACCTGACACCACTAGTTTGGACTCATGGGGAGAAGAAGACCTGATCAAGTTCAGTGTCTTAGCTATGGAGAAGGCCAAGGAGAAACAAGTAATGAGGAATCCCCTCCTTGTAGAATCATTAAGTATCTTGAACAACTTGTTACCAATAGATAAGAAAGTATCCAAGGTACACTCTGTTGATGATGTAAGTGCAATTCTTTCACAGTTCAAGAGTAATTTCTCTAACTTGGAAGAATCAACATCATTAGTTGTAGAGGAGAAGTATATGAAGAAAAGACTAAATGAGTTGGTCAATAACTTCTCACTAGACCTTAGTTCACTCAAAGTTGGACAAGCAACTTTGAAAGAGTTTGCAGCACAAGGAAGGAAAATAATTACTAACTGTATGAATCAAGATAAGTTGATAGCCGATCATGACAAGAAGATTCAAGAAGTAGAGGCCATGATTGAAAAAGTGAGGAAGTCAGTAGAAGATCCCTCTACTGATGTAAACATGTGTAACAATGTATATTAGGGACAGATTGACAAAATTGAGAAGGTAGAAAAGGAGATGTCAAAGATAAGGGCTAGGTAGACTCAGCTTAGAAATGCTCTTGCGCCCTCCCTAGATGTGTTGAATCAGAATATCAAGGAGATCGGTGCCACCATGGTGACATATGATCAAGGTCCTAGTTTAGACTTGGAGAAGATGGAGAAACTACAATATGCCTTATGCGCCCATCTCCAAACAATCAATGTATTGATTGCATTTTGGAAGCAAGAGATCCAAAATTTATAGATTGCATACCCGAATGTACTTTCAGTGTAAGTACTTGTACAGATTTAGTTTTGTAACACCTTTGTCATTGATGTCAAAGGGGGAGTATGTATAGAATATGGAGCTATAGCTATGTAAATAAAATGTATAGTAAGAAGATATAAGGGAGATATAAGATAAAATATGATTAAGTGTTTTTTGTATTAAGGGACAGTTAGTAACTTTTCCATATTCCTTTGTTTCCATCAATGAAAAAGGGGGAGATTGTTGGAAAGTTGACTATACTAGTATATATGACTTAATATAGTGTTTTAATTATGGCAACAAATTCATATAGTGAGTTGGAGTCAACACACTTGATGAGAAGATCAAAAATTGGCTAAGTAAAGAAGACTGGACAGTTAGCAGAGCACCAATAGTTTAGAGCATCAATGCACATGCGTATGACCGAGTTATGGTATGTTCCCTAGAAGATAAGATGGTAAGAGTGTATTTATTCTTAGTCTATGAGTGCATGATCAGATATGCAAGTATGATGAAGTTACAGACAGTTGAAGTTACACAACTAGTGAATGCCAGAATAGAACAATGAATACAACCGACTAATGGTAAATTGATTAGTGACTATAAAATTATTATGTAAGGGCTATGCACCTATTGTAATTAGGTTGTAGACATATAATTATGTTTTTTTGTAAACATGCTTGAGCCAATTCAATTGGAAGCATTGTATGTAATTGGTTAAAGGGCCGACCTAGTTAATTATTTTGTATGCGCATATAAATATTAGATGTGCCCTTGTAATTACACATGGTAGTTGATATAGAGTTGAAAAAAGTAGAGGAGAAGTATGTGAAGATTCTTTAAGCTATATTAGAGCTTTGCAAGAGGTCAAAGCATCAACACATCAAAGGAACTGATTAGACAAGCAGTGTCACAGTGCCAGTTCATCCAGCAGATATAGTGTGTATCTAAGATCAAAAGGTTGGAGCCTTCACCACTTTAGCAGTGAGCTCTAGGACAATGTGTCCACACCCCTAACAGGGTTATTGTAAAAGACTCCTAATAGGGTTTGACCCTTGACCAGGTCACTGTACTAAATACATTGTAAAGAAAATCCTAATAGGGTTAAGGATCTTCTAACAAGGATCATAAAACACCAATACAAATTATTAGTGGGTGTCAATTCTCACCGGGTTTTTTTACCTATTTGGGTTTCCCCGTAACCACATTGGTGTTATGTGTTGAGTTCATGTTTCTTATTTATGTTGATGTTCATTTCAATACTTAAGCATTCAAGTTTAAGAAGTAAAGTAAAAAGATTAAATTAAGTGAACACTTATTCACCCCCCCCACCTTAGTGTTCCCATTCCTAACAATAGCAATTGAAAACCAATGATAACAAATAACACACAAGAAAATAGGTCAGCATGTCTCGAATGTTTTCAATTTTCTAGGGTGTAGTTTGTACTGGGTGTAAAGGAACACCTTTCTATTAGTGCCAAAGTGCAAGTGCACAGTGGATAGTGAAAGATCTGATATGTGTTGAGAAACACAATGATATCCAGATTGGTAGTGTTAAGAAACATAGTAGGATTGGGGTGTTGAGAAACACCAAGTAGTGTCAATGATAAAGTGTCCATAAAAAAGGACTGACAAACTGACTCAAGTTAAGCTCAAATGATCGATCAAGTGATAAAGCATTGACAACTCAAATAGACATACGATTTCCCCTAGGTGGCAGATAAGAACCGAGGATGAGACTAAGACTAGTTCCAGCCCATGGTGGCACAAGGAAATAGAAAGCAAGATGGATGTAAGCACAAGAGCTTAGCCACGTATTAATATATGCATGACTAATTACAAGTGACGCCTATTTTCCAAGTTTTCACCACTTCTAATTATTTTATTTTTTCTACCAAGCCGCCTGTTTGTAGGTTTTCACTAAGGCGTGATTTTTTTCTTTTTTGATTTTTTTGTTCTTTTTCATCTTTTTCTTTTTTTTTGTATTTTTTGATATTTGATTTTTTTTATTGATGCGTAAAAGTGCCTATTTTCCTCACTAAGATGATCATTTTTTTAGGATATTTTATAATTTTTTATATTTTTTCAGGACTAAATATGCTTTTTAGAATTTTCTCAGGATCAAAAGTTTTTGTACAAGGAATAAGAATGCTTAGTTGTAGTGTAACTTAAGGTGAAGAGCATTGAGAGGCTCTTTGAGAACATTGCCTTTTGTAATAGCTAGTTGATAAGCTTCAGAACCAAATGATGTAGTGATGACAAAAGAATCCAACCAGTAGTGTCAAATTGTCAAGAGTTTCATAGCCATGGAAAGACCATTCAAGTGAGATCCACAAATACCCTCATGGACCTCTCTTAATACTTTATCAGATTCCTCATGTTCTATACACCTAAGGAGAGTACCAACTATACTTCTCTTAAACATGCCATTAGTGATGAGTAGATACCATGATGCACTTCTTGTAAGATTATGATAGGTTTGAGAGTAGCATGAGGTATTGGAGGTAATGATGGTGTAGACGATCTGAGGATCAGGTGAGATATTGGTAAGAAACGAGAGTTCTTCCACCAAGAAGTTATAGAGAAATTGATGTTCTTTAAGTTGTAGCATTGAGGTTGAGATAGCCATGGCATTTGCTATTACGTCTCTTGCACACAATAATTGATTGAAAGTGATGGACACAAAGTATTTCTTTAAGTAATCAACCAAACGGTGTTTGTCATCTCTAGTTTGGTATTCATCAGTAAATCGATTGATTATTAATTGAGAGTCACCATAGAAATGAAGTTGTTTGATTGTCCATTCGATAGCCAATTTGAATGCATTAGCTAATCTTTCATATTAAACCATATTGTTTGTGTAGGAAAAGATTATCATGTATGCTTGTGGAGATTTATAGCTTTGTTGAAACATGAGAAAAGTATCAATATTAACACTTTTTTGTATAGATGAGTCTTTAAAGTATATCTTCTAGGGATTTTGAGTTAAGTGTAATATAGATTCATCAAGTATCCCATCCGCAAGTTCCTCAGAGAGGTTTTCACCATTGGCTATGTCTTTTATTTTTACCTTTTTAGAATCTGATACTACCACAAAGTGGTTTTCACCATCAGATCACGTATTCCTTTTATTTTTTCTTCTCTAACTGAGATAATTGATATCACCCCCTATCATATCTCCACTCATTGCACTAGTGGAAGAAGGGAAAGGTTCAAAAAAATTTAGGTAATAAGATACTTCATGGTCTTTGTCAAAGGATATGAGTTGGATAGATTCAGAAGGATTCTAGTTAAGTAGCTCAGGATGAAAAAGGGATAAAGGCTCAACAGGTTCAAATACAAAGACACCTTTATCATCCTCTTCATTCATGAATGAATATGAGAGATCAAGAAAGTTATATTCCATAGATAATTATCAGTCGTGAGTTTTCCTAGAAGTATTAGAGGAGTTTAGAGGAATATTATGCAAATCTAACTGGAATGACCCATTCTGAGAACTAAAGCCCCTCTTGTTGTGGTGCAGGAGCACCAAGGTCAGGAACAAGACTTCAGGAGTACACCAAGGTAACTGGAAATCCTTGGATGGATTTGATGGAAAAAATGACCTTGAGAGGTCATTTGATATTGTAATAGACCAATAATGGTCATTTGATGATGTTTTTTAATGATTGATAATCCTTTGTAAAGGATCATGCTATGTAAGCCTTAATGGTATTAATGAGACTAAAATGTACCCAGGGGTCACTAGGGGTCATTATGTTGATCCTAGGTTAGTGGAATTAGGATAATGACCTATAAAGGTCCAAATGAATTTGAAATGGCCAATAGAGCCTTTAAATGTTGCAAATGCACTAAAAAGTGCCAAAATTGTAATTTGCCTAAAAATGGCAAAATAGGCCTTTAGAGGCTAGTGTGTGAGGGTTTGAAAGTAGTTTGGAGGTTTAAGGATAGGATGAAGTTATAATAAACCTTTAAAAAGGTAATATAAATGATATAAATTCCTAGAGGTTAAGTGTTGTTGAAGTTGGCAACTTTGTTGACAACTTTGACAACCCAAACTAAGCATAACAATTAGTAACTAACTGTTACCGGTTATGTGGAGGTTATAAACCAGTTTGAAAACCTTATAGAGAGGGAGAGGTATGATTTTTTGAGGAGAGAAGATTCTAGGGAATAAGGTAGGTATGGAAGAGTGAAGAAAGACAATGTAACATACACTTTGTGTAATAAAGATGTAAATTCTTCATGACTGTCCCTGTCTCTACTCGTGAGGGTACAATCCACATTTTGGATGCTTAAAACTTATTTTCCAATGCTAATATGGTTAGAAATGGATGTTTTCAATATTTATATTCATTTATATGTTTATTTGAATGGTTATTGTGAGATTTAAAGGTGATTAAACCCTGCTAAACATGATTGTTCCTGAACAGTGATCTAGAGTAACGGTCAATTGTTTTTGAGATAATGGTGTCTTGTTTAGATTCCTCAATTCCATGGTGGATATGGGATGTAGAGAGGAGTTATATTATGTATTTAATACATTCCATGAATTTTTTTTCATGGATGAACCGAGAAGAGATGAAAAGATCTTTGCTTGACAGAGAAGTGTTGATTGAGGGTTACTAGTGTTGGGACCAGTCATGGTCTGGGAGATTCATCCATTGGAGGGCCATATTTTATAACTTGGATTATCATGATATGATCAAGGGATGGTTTTGGATCTACTGAAGGGATCTAGAAGTGTGTGGAGGTTCTTGGTTGAGGAAGCCCTAGGGTTCTAGGCCTACAATCGAGGGTTTTATTGTTGGATGATTAAAAATTATTGTCTACTCTTTAAAAGTGTAAAATAATTTGTTTGGGATGGTAAATCAACTCTTTTTTTGGGTTAGGAAGTTTGTGATTGATTTTTTATAGTACTTTCTTTGTATTTGGAGTCCTAAGAAGAGGGCTAATTATAGTACGCCAAAAATTGTTTGAATAGAGTGTCCAAAGGAATAGTATGTGGTTTTGGGATATGTTGTAAAAATATGAAAAGGGTATCCTAATATAGTTTTATTTTCCTAAGTTTTTTGGAAAATATTTGCAAAAAGCTTGAAAATCGGGTCTGGCAGGGCTACTGGGGATTAAGCCTAGTTTAGCATCCGGTTTGGGATTCTTGGCTTAGCAAAGTGATTTGGTTGGATCCAATAGATGGATTGAGGGACATGAAGATGTTTTACATGGTATAGAGTGGGTGGTGGCACCATAAACCATTTTCTCACTCTGATTTGGTGGAGGTTGTAATGGATCAAAGGAGATGATCCTTGGGGAAGCCTAGTTGATATGTGTGAAAAGAACTTGTGAAGTCCCTCATCATTTGTAGAATGAAGACCACCATACCACCTCTGCATCATGTTGTTCTATAAGTGTGTGAATATGAATCATCTCAATCCTAGACCTTCCTAAGTTCCATGTTGTTGTCGTAGGATGAGGTCTTATATACCCATTATTTACTTGATTAGCTGGAGTGTTACCTTGATTGAAAGTAGATGGCCTAGAAGCTATAGGGATGATTTAAATAGGAGGATGGAAAGGATATTCATTGTTTTCTTGGCCTTGATAATTGGAGATTTCTCCTCTTTCAAAATTTGTAGTAGTAGCATATATGTATATGATATCAACTTGTATTTCCATTGTAGCATCTAATAATGAGTCCCTCTCATATTCATGCAAGTCCATTTCATTGTTACGATACTGTCTGATGTAATCAGCTAGAGTTATTGTAGGAGGTAAATCTCCATCATCTCTTTCTTCTATCATAGGAGGTATATTTTCAGCAACGAGAGCTTATTCAGTAGAAGTAGTAGCAAAGTAGTCTAGAATAGGTATAAATCGAGGTATATCTAGGATATGGGAGACATTATCTAGTTACCCCCAATTAGGATGCATATGATTAGATTCAACAATGTGATATATAGTAGAAGACGTAGTAGTAGTGGTATTAATAGTAGTAGGAATTTTCTTAGAAGATTGAGTGAGACCATTTGTTGCTAGATCCATGGGCTCAATATCTTGAGGAGCTTGAGATGGTATATAGGGCTGTCCTTGATAGTCTAGATTAGAAGTTTGGATACGTAAGAACCTTTAATATTTCATTGGTTTAATTTATGCATCTTCTTCATCAAATTTTCTTTCATGATGGCCAATTCCAGTCTCATCTTTAGGATTTTTGAATTCAGTGTGTAGAGGTTCAAGGAGACCTTTGCCTTTTCCAAGAATAATTTTTCCATCATATCCCATCTTCTACATAATTTGGTAATCCACAAATTTCAGCATGTTTGATCTCTTGTTTAGATTCTTCTCTCTTGTAGAGTCTTTGTAGAACAACACTTTCTTCTCTTTCGAGCTTTAGGGGAATTTTAGCTTTAACCATTCCAATACCTTCATGTATAATAGGTTCTATTGTAACTATAGGAATGAATCGGAGAGATGATTTTCCATAAGATTTTTTAGAGATGGGAAGAGTGTCCATTTGATATTCTCCCATACTAGTAGGTCTGACTAGTATTCTTTTCCCATAGTCTGGCATGGTTGGTTTTTATGTTGCTTCTATTTTTTTAGGATGTGACCCTTTTGTGTTGTGAGGAACAATTCGGTCTTCTTATTTAGGATTGCTACAAATATACACTTATTTTATAGGAATAGTAATCACAATTTCATCATGAGCAAATTTAATGCATCGATGCTACAAATATACACTTATTCTATAGAAGGAACTTCTTATATTTCATGGATCCAAGGGTGACCCAGAAGTATGTTATATGCCAAAGAAATATCCATGAATTGATAGATGATGTCCTGCTAAACAAGACCTACTTGAATGGGCAAGACTACCATGCCTTTAGAAGAACGTTCCTCTTCATCATATGCTTTGATCGTTATTTTAGGCGGGGATCAATAACATGCTTTGAGAAACCAAGTAGTTTAACCAAATTGAAAGTGCAGATGTTCAAACCCGCACCTCCATCCATCAAAATGCACTTAACTATATACTTATAGATAGAGAATTCAATATGGAGGGGCTAATTATGTGGATGGATGACAGATTTGTCATCTATTTTAGAGAAATTTAGATGATGAGGTAAAGTGAGATGACCGACCATGGACTGGAACTTATCAATGTCTAGGTCTTTAGGTATGTTAGCCACAAGAAGGGATTAGATCACTTTTGGTGATCTTACCCTATTAGGAATAACATTTCAGATCGATTAGATCTACCTAGTCATAGGATTTTAACAACACTACTTGAGTGTGCACTCGGTTAAGAGATTTACAAAAAGACTATTAGGTCTACTTTGTTAAGAGATTTTACCAAACTCTGTTACAATGATTATAAAATAACAAGAATATATTTGCTAATGAAAACTCAACCTTGTTTGATATAGATCTATGAAATACTAAATAGATATCACCTTTTCATGTGAAGATCTCTACTCTAAACTGCTTGGTAGCCTTGTCTGATTTTGCTTAATCTGAATGTCTCTGTATTCTATTCTGCTCTGTCTGATAACTGATATCTTGAAGTTGGCTAATGCTTCAAGAACTTCTTTTCATGTTCTCAACTTCCTTGTCAAGCTTCTGTCTCATGCATATTCAAAACCAACATGAAATTACAATTATATAGAAAATTGCTTTTGCCGCTTAACAAAATTAGGTTACAATATCTTAGTGAAAACCCTAAGATCTACGGTATACAAAAATGACCTAGATCTAGCAATTACATAAAGATCATCATTGTAATTAATGATGGAATCTTACAATAAATGATCCTCAATCTTGGTAAAACATTTTGTTATTCTGTTGTAACCATTTGCATAGATAAATGTGCCATTCCTAATTACTATGCCATTTTCTATCTTCCTTGGTAAACACTGTATATTCTACTTGGTAATTACATTGATGCTCAGTGTCCAGTCTGCTCGATGTTTACTGTCACTCAGTATCGGTGTACACTAATGCTAGGTAAAATTTCCCTGGTGCTTGGTGTAAAGACTTGACTGACTAGCTTGAAGTGCTTGTAGTTACCAGCTAGGGTAGCATAGGTAACCGACATATGTCTTTGATCCTAATGACAATCTTTAATGCTCAAGTAGAGATAAAAACTACACTTGATGTTTTCATGTTTTAGTGAATAGGTACTAGGCACATTCATCTTGAGCTATAGGATTTGAGTGTGTGCCTATGTCTCCAGTAGTGGCACCAAGAGATAGTAACTTTTGCCTTGCATATTGAGCCAATGGTGTCCTTGTATGGATGATGTATCCTTGGTTATTATATTATTCCCTCTAGTATGCTATGGTAAATCTGGATTCCTTATACATTTGTGTTAGAACCATGAGCATGTGTATGCATTTAGAAGTTTCTGTAGTTGTCATAGATGATTTAATCAAAATGTTAATCCTAATGCTATTTGGGGAATTTTTAATATTTAATAGTTATTGACTAGATAATTTTCCATAGTTGGATTCCAACTAATTGGAATTGATTTATTTAATTTGGAAAAAAGGGAAAATAGTTCACAAATTTTTTAAATGATCCTATTTTATAAGTTACTTTGAAAAAGTGCTTATATTGTCAAAAAGTGAGTTTTTACACTCACTTCTCATATTGTGTTTGTGAGAAAATTGGATTTTTGCAAAATTCCTCTTTTGAGAATTATAGAGATTTTCTTGTTGTGTGTGATCTAGTTGTTGGATCTTAGCTATTAATCTCTATTGAGCATTTAAGGTTGTCATTAGTATCAAAGGATATTAAATAGGTCGGTCGGTCAGTCACTTGAATTGAGTTGGTCGGTAACCAGAAGTAAGACAAAGTAGTTGGTAAAGCCTTTACACCGAGCATCACATAGTGTATCAAGCACCAGCGACACTGACACCGACAGACAGTAAACACCGAGCATCGCAGTATACACCGAGTAGTTTATACAGTGTTTACCGATGATCACAGAAAATAGCATAGTAATCTAAAATGGCACATTCTTCTATGCAAATGGTTACAATAGATCATAAAATGGTTTACCAACATCGAGGAGCATTTATTGTAAAAGATACTCATTAAATGTAATGTTTATCTTATTGTAATAGTTGATCTAGGTTAATTTTGCACCGTAGATCTTAGGGTTATGATTATTTTTGTAACCTAATTTTTGCTAAAGTGGAAAAAATAGAACACTATATATTTTGTATGTTCGCATCATTTAGAAGGTTGGTGAACTGATATATATGAATCACGGAGCACTTGAAGCCATTGCCTAACTTCAAGTCAATTGGTTTACAAAGCAGAACAGAGTACATAAGTTATCAGATTGAGTAGAATCAGAGAAGGCTACCGAGCAGAACAGAGTAGAGAATCATCATAGTCAAGGTGATATTTTAATGAGCATTTATTGATCTATTTCAGACAATTGAGTTGTCAACTAGCAGATAACTACCTATTACTCTCTGACAATTGTAATAGAGTTTTTCATAAAATCTCTTAATAGAGTAGACTTAACAGTCTTATGTAAATCTCTTAACCAAGTGCACACTTCATTAGTTTTGTCAAAATCCTATAACTAGGTAGATCTAGCTGATCTAATATGTTACTCCTAATAGGGTAAGATCACTAGAAGTGATCAAAACTTTTAGCCTTAACAGACAAACCTTTTCTATTTGCAGTAGTGAAGAATTTGTGGGTGTCATCCCCACCGCAATTTTTACCTTCTTACAAGGGTTTCTGCGTTACCAAAATACTTGTGTTATGTGATTTTCATATTGATTTCATGTTTGTTTACTTTCTTAAGTTAACTAGATGATTGATTTATGCAATTAGATTCAAGTTATTTTGATTAGTTATCATAGTATACAGTTATAGATCTAAAAGGTTTTACAAGTAAAATTTTGGAGGCACTGATTCACCCCTCCCCTCTCAGTATCTATCTCTCCTAATTCCAACACTTAGCATGGAGAAGCTCATTGGATTCTTGTCATGAATCTCCAACTTCTTGTGGAGTTGTTTGTGTTTTCACGGAGTCTTCTTTATTTTCTTCCATTTCTTGGTTTTTACCATTCATGTGAGGTAGGACATATCACCATTTTTTAATATACTCCATTATTTCAAATGAAGTAAAATTCTATTAGTTCATGGGATAAGAACTAGTGTTCCCCCACAATTTTATTGATTTCCTCCACATAGTTGGGTGGGTATGAGTATTTCTTGATTTCCCATGTTGGGTTTTGAAGTTTTTGCAATGTTATGCTGTTGGATTTTCTTGAAGTACCTGGATCTAGAATTTTATTTGAAAAGTATTTTTTTTGGGTGGATTTAGACCAATGGGTTTTATTTCATTGATTTCTAAGATGTTTGAATTTTTAGTATTTTTGGGTTTTCCTTGTTTTGCATGCCACCCAAAATATGACTAAAATTTTACTAGGCATGAATGAGTGATTATTATTGGTAGTATCCCATGTCTATCTTAGGATTGTGAAAGAGGAATGGTTATAGGAAATTTTGTCTCTTTTATCGCTATCTAAATATGGCAATTTCATTTAAAATTTTTGGTTACCATACCTTGCTGGATTTTGCTGAAAATTGATAGTTTTATGCTTTTGAGCTCCCCACTTGATTTTGGGATGCGAGATCTATCTTGGCACATTGAGAGATGTTGGTATCCCTTTTATATATGTCAGACCATCTCAGGATCTTTTCTCTTAGCTATGAGGCCACTAGAGCATGTTTGTGCATTACCTTCTTGGCTTAGGTTTTTGGCCTTTTTGGTTGCTTTGGGTTTTTACTTGGGATTGTAGATGTGGGTGTTTGAGACTACATATTTGAGCATAGCTAAGATATGCCTACATGAAAGGATCTTGAGGGAACCATACACTCAGCTTGTGACTGATTGAGTGCTTCTCATATTTGATGTAAGCTTGATTTTGAGCCTTTGTTGATTTCTTGGTTATTGTTATTACTTTTATGTTGCCTATTGTATTAGAACTTTCCATGATTGAGGTTGATCTCACATGTGATATGTGGATGCATGGTTTTTGAGACCACATCTAGGCATGTAGTTGAGCTATGCTCCTATGCCAAGGTCTGAGTGGCCTATACTCTTAGCTTGATACCAATTGATTCCCTTGTGTATTTTGGGTTTTATGGATTTTTCCTTACTTCATTATTATGTTTTACTTTAGGATTTGTACCTCATTGTTGTAACAATATGAGATTTTCTTGTGTTTAAGTAGTGGAGTAGAGTGGCTCTCCAAGGTGGGTTAGGACATAAAGGGATCCCAAGGCATCCCTTGGTAGAGTTATTAATAAGTGATAACTAAATAAATGAGTATGATTAAAATATAATAAAAAGAGTTAATATGAATACCTTTCTTTCATTTGAGGAGGTTGATATGGTATGTCCTTTCCTTTCCATCATTTGAGGATGTTGATATACCATAGTACCTTTTCATCTACAAATGTTGATATGGTACAAATAGCCTTGCTGTCTGTACATGTTGATAATATTCAATAGAGCTTCCTTGTTGAGAGAAGGATTGCTCGAAGTTTCATGGACCACCATGTTCCATGTGATGACACTCCCACTCTTGAGTCTCCACACCAAACCTCTACTAGTGCTAAGTAGCGACCCTAGTGTACCTTGAGTGTACTTGGTATACACCTTGGACATTGGTCCATATGTTGAGTGTTCTCCATGTTTTACTATATTCTTCTTATATGTGTATTACATTGGATCACTATACTTATGATTTTATGCATTTTCTTGATGTATGTGTTAGCCACTCCTTACTTGAGTGTATGCATTGTGGTTATGGCCAAGTTACTATATCCATGAGTATAGTGGGGTGGCTGTGAGGGTTCCACATGGTAGGGTGGAATTGAAAATCCATACCAGTAATGAGTACCCATATACAAAGATGGACTTCCTCCAAATGCATGATTTAGATCTTAAGAACTCATTCCACCTTATTGTATCATTTTATGCTCAGGTATTATTTAATGTTCTCACTTCTAGCCTAGTTTTTTTTATGTATCTTAGTTATGTATTTTGATGCAATTGAGTGACCATGGCCTTTATATTTGTGTATCGGGTACTCCCTAGTGTGGAGCTATCCATTTACCAATTGTACATTAGTGTCGACTTAGGATTAAACTTATGTTCTTATGCATTTTGGGCCGAGATTTACCAATCAACTTTTGTGTCGGATCATTGATATCTATATGGATTGACATCTCCATTTGAGGACTGATATCTCTTCCCTTAATGGACTAAGACTTATTTCAAGAGTTCACCAATTGTAGATAGGCATCTCCATCGATCAATGTCTTTGCCTCCTAAATCATTGTCTCTCTTTGATCATTGACATCTCCACCTAGTATTGATTTGAAAATAGAGATAGGTACTTTGTGTGTGTTTTTGGGTTGGATTATTGAGGTCTCTACTATGCCTTGTGGACCTTATTAATGCTTGTTTATGGTTGTATGATTAATTATTTCTTTTTATCATAGACATAAATGTAAATGAACTTGAATAGATAATCATAGTATGAATCTCTATTTGGGCTTAAAAGGAACATTAGTGTTTGAGATTGATATTATTAATTGTCTCCCTTATTGTTAGTCGTGAATTCTTGTTGACTTAGCCTCTTGTGTTATGTACATGATGTCTGAGTCATTGAAAGGCAATCTCATAAATGTGTGTTCTCCATTCTAAGTATGTGATTAAGTGTCTTGGGAACCTTTAGAAGTATTGTAATACTTCTTCTTGTGTTTGAATGTGTGATACTATTAATGTTCTTTGAATTGTGTTTCATGCTTGAGATGCTTATATGATGCACTTAGTATATTTTTCTTATGTTATGTATCTTGTATTCAAAAAAAAATTATTTAGTGCATATTTTATCCTTGTGTTCCAAGGGTTCCCAGGTAGGGCATTACATGAAATTTTTCATCTATTTTGTGGTATGAAAGTTTTGTTTTTTAGTATGAAAGCAAGCCACCGATCAAAGAGATTAATAGAAATGGGTGATTTAAAATAAATAGACAATTAATGAGAAAACTTTACCTTGATTGACTCTACCTATGGGATATCTCTTGAGAGTTAAAACCCCGTGATGGAATGAATAATGCAAAAATAAGACTACAAAATTTTTGGATTACAGAGAAGGGGGGGGGGGTGAATTAGTAATCCTTGATTCTCAGTACCTCAAAAACTTTCTTTGATTAACTTAGTTTCAACTCAGTCAGATAGAATTCACTATTTACCGACAAAAGTTATCAATTAACAATAACATTCACAATAATCATTCATCACATATAAAACCAGTATTTAATGTGGAAACTGTTAGCCCATTTTCTTGTAAAATACAAAATCCAAAGAAAATTGCCTATTCTGGTAAAACCATAGAAAATTATCATAACCACCTACAAGCTTGTTTTTATTAGTGAAGAAGATGTGTAAGGTCTTATGGCCTGCGAGCTTAACCATGGATAGTCCAAGATGTATACAAGTTCCATTCTAGATCGCATGACCTAATGTGAAAAAACCCTAAGGGAGTTGCCTTGTCCTGCTCCAACGTAGTTTTGATTTGCGAAGAAGATTTATGAGGTTTCATAGCTTGTGAGCTTAGCCATGGATTAATCAAGATATGACCAAGCCCCATTTAAGATTGCATGTGCTGAAATGTAGAAACCAGAGAGATACGGTTGTTTGAAGGTCTAATAAATAGGGTTTATCCATGTCCAAGGGTTTCATGAAATTTTTCCAAGTCCAAACCCTAGCCAGAATCTATTTTGTCATTACCTTTTTGGGCCACTTAATATTGAGCGAGGACTGTCGATGTTGATCTTGATCAATGGCTAGTGCATGTTCTCAAGATGGAATTAGAGTTAAGCTAGGCATCTGGTGATCCAATGAATACTGCATTTGCGTGTTCTCTAAATATAACCCTGGTCAAGATAAAGATTAAGCAATTTGGTGAATGCCTTCAATCATGTGTTCTACAGATCCAGGATGAGTTAAGGCAAGGTTTTGAGTGGTGAACGAGGACCACAAGATGATGATAGGATCAATGTCTAGCACTTATTTGCTTGATAAAACTCAGGGTTAATAAAAGACTTTGTGATCTAGCTAATGCTCTAGTCACGTGATCTCTAAACCAAGCATGGGTTAGTTGAATTGTTTAGTGACTTGGAGAATACTTTGGTGACTGAATCACCAGATTGAGCATGAGTTAAGGTTTGAAGGCTTGAAGTTAGAATAAGGACCATTGATCCAGATTTGATCGAGCATTTGGCGCTGATTCTCCAAATGAAACCCAGAGTTAAGAAAAGACTCCGCGATCATGCTAATGCTTCATTCGAGTGATCTCTTGATCAGACCTAGGTTAAGTAAAATGTGCAGTGACCTAGTGAATGCCTTCAATTGCCAATTTGCTAGATCCAGTGTGGTTAAGGTGCTTGCCATGGTAAAAAGAAAGTGGGTCCACTACCTAGTCATGATGAGATGCTCGTTCTTGATTGGATGTCGAGATATGATGATGTGGCCAGACTTTTCAAAGCTCAGTTGACTATTATAATGATTTATAAGGATTTTCTGATGTGTTAGGAAGGAACAAGATTGACGACCATATTTTAAACTTGATAAATTAATTGTTGTTAGTTTACATTTGAATTTTCTAAGCTAGGGTTTGCACGAAATAAAAATGACCGTGTGCTAGAAAAACAAATGATCAAATTTGATTTCTTCTTGGGCCATAAATGATAATTTTTCAATTGAGAATTGAATGAGTTCCAAGGTGGTTGAGCTGAATATGATCAGATTTTGTGGCTACCATGAGCTTGATATTTTGCAGATGGTTTCTTCTGGATGCAACATTTATGTTTTGGGCTAAGTTGTCAAAGAATTCACTTTCTTGGTATGCAGTGGTAGCTGAGATATTTTGTGATAAGTTACTTGCCATAGGGATAAATGAGATCATGCCCTGATTTGTAGTTTGACTACTAGGGTTTCTAGAATGTAAAGGATATCAGATTTGTCTCTAATATTTTTTGATTAAATTAGGGTTGCTTCCTTATCACTTCTATAATAAATTAGTTCCTGATTTCATGCTGCAATAGTTGAAAATTTTTCCCTAATTGTTCCCTAAATGACCCTAAGCTTGTAGCAATCCTTGTTCATATAAAAGGATTCCCAAGGTCATTTAGGAGTTCTTTCTGGGGTTGAAAATAATAATCATTTGCAAGAGACCAAAGATAGACTCGATTCTATAGGCTTGCATCCAAGGATTTCTAGAAGAGGTATACAACCTCTCTTTTTTACAAAGGTCTTAATGAATCTATAGTTTTATTATTCATTTGTGGAGTATTCTATGTTCAATAACTCACTCCTATATCAGTTTGGCAACTAATATAAGGATTTCCATAATAGCTCATAATCTTGTCTCCTATTTAATAGTTTGTAATTTCCTATTATCTTGTGAGTTAATGACTTCAAGATCAATAGCTATAGACATAAGTGTTATATGTTTTGATATGTTTTGTTGTTAACTTGAAAAGTTAAGTAAATGCTTGATATAACCTAACATAATTGCAGAGTATTGAGGAGGATATAGGTAAGTAGTGAGATTCTCATTTAATTTTCATTTGCAAGGTGAATGATAAGAATCAACAATACAGTGAGGAATTGTTTTTGAATATACCCAATGGATAAGGGACTGATCATAGACATTTTGTCAAAATAGATGTTCTTTCTTGTCTAACAGTTCTACTCCAAGACAAACAAATCAAATTCTAAATCTTTAAGTCAATAGTTGTGGACTTAATAGCAATATCCCCTACTTTATTTGTGAGTAACTTGATAGTGTACTTAGATTCACATCCTATCATTTTATGTCACAGATAAAAAGAAGTATTATGGGCACATATCTTCTTTGTGAGCATTAGTGAAAAGGTGAAATTAAGTGATCCTAATCCTAGGTGCACCTGCCTAAATTCTGCAGAGTTCAAAGTGTAGAAAGCCTTAGTGATTTGTTCATTGGTCCTTGTTCTTGTATGAATGTACTGATTGTGGGAAGTAGGCTACCCCATAGGTATATCTCTACATTAATAAAGGTAGTTAAAATCTTGTTAAACCAAGAGCCAAAAAAATGGTGACTATGTTGGGGAATAGAGATGATATAGTCATGATAGATCTAGTTTGAAGATCTCTGGTATTACAAATTTGTGCTAAAATAACATGGGTACAAGTAGAGCTAGACTCTTGGCCAACTTATTTATCTTATCCAGTAGTTACCATTGAAAGAGTAGAGTCAAAATCTAAAAGTTTCACATCTTCTCACTAAGTGTGAGTGGTGACTCTGAGAAATCTCTACAACAGTACTATTAAATTATGAATCAAAGAATTACCGGGGCCAAAAGGAAGGATCATCCTGAAGATAGATTAGAGGGTGAACTCCCAAGTACTTCTAGGGCTCTTCAACCAAGGGCTAAGAGGAATGTTGAAAACATGCCTCAAGCATGGAGACAAAGAAATACAAATGAAGATGATCAAGTCCACACCAATCAAGATGGTAATATGTCAGAATATGAAGAGGCTATGGATTTGGGAGTAGGTCAGTATGAGGACTATGATTTTCCTCCAGAGAGAGAGGAAGGAAGATCATAATACAATAAGGGCATGGTCCCAAATAAAACTCTTGAAAAATAGAAGGTCAAGAAGTAAAAGTAGGAGTAGATAGGATTTTTATCCTCCTTTTGCCCTTGGTGCTTTAGTACCCAGGGCCTTCATATACTTGAAGAAAAATAAGATGAATCTCATGATGAAGATTCTGACTCTGAAACAACTCTCCCAAAATTTGCATAGATCTTTAAAGAAGTTTTTAATCTGGAAAAGAGACTCCAGAACATATTGCCATTAGACAACAAAGGGAAAAATAAAAAGAAGATAAAATAAGACAAGCTATGATATGAGATGAACAGTTAAAGAGGTAGATAGTAAACATGGAAGCAATAAATTATGCTCCAATGCCTGAAGGAGAAAAATAACAACCTGTTATCTAAAAAATATGTGAGGTAAGAAAACCCAGGGATGCAGACAAACAAAAGGCTATTGGGATTACAATCAATGAACCTACAAATGATAATGATCCTTTGGACCAGGTTTCAAGGTTAGAGGTAGACCTTGAACATACCAGGAGAAATAATGAAATAGTGGCCAAGGAACTTGAGAAAGCAGAGCTTGAAGCTGTGGCTTTAGAGATGAAAAAGAAGATCAACTTTCTCAGATAATTCTCAGGACCTCAAAATACTATGCTTGGTGCTAACTCTAGAAACCATGAGAACCAAAATGCTGTTATCAGGCTAGTAGGTGTTACAAATGCTACTGACACATCAAATAAAGAATCTACTTCTCAAAATGATGGATCATTGCAAAGAAGACCAGTTCATATGGAAAGGTACAAACAACTTATTTTTAATGGTATCCCTGGTTATCCAAATTTGATTCCTAAAAAAATTAGAGAAAAAATTCCAAAGTTCGCTGGCAATAATGTTGTTACATGTGAGCAACATTTAAAGAATTTTATTGATATAATAGATGATTATGAATTTGAACATGAAAATTTCATTATGAAATTATTTGTTCAATCATTAACTGAAGATGCCAGAGATTGGTTTAGAGGACTCCCTTATGCCTGTATTGGCTCTTGGGATGATTTTATAAATTGTTTTAAGGACCAATATGGTGATAAAATAAATGAAGGTTTTATGTTGAATGAGCTCAACAATATTAAGAAAAACCAAAATGAGGAAGTCCTTGAGTTTAATGTCATATTTCAAAAGGTAATGCATACACTTTTCCAAGTTATGAGATTAGATGAGAAAGTTTGTTTGGCAACATATCTCAATGCCTATGATGCAAAATTGGGTTACCTACTCAAAGATAAAAATCCTAGAACCATTAGGGAAGCCCAGAGATATGCTGTAAATATTGAAAGTAACAAGAGGGTATCAGGAAAGCTAGGTAGGAGAGAAGAGCCTAAACCTCCTAGGTTTGGAAAGAAAGAATTGGATAAAGCTTCAAATATAAAGCCTAGGGAGGAGGACAATTTGAAACAAATCCTAAATGCTTTGAAGGATTTGAAACCTGGTGAAAATAGAAATAGGTCACAAAATAATGGTAAGCCTCCTTTTATTAACTTTGATAGGCAACCAAGGTTGTAGAATTTTCCTTACAATACCCAATGGAAGGATGTGAGGCCTACAATCCCAAAAAGAAAGGCCTGACCAAATGATAAAACCCCTAATCCTTTGCAAAGGAAATCTCTTAACATGATAAATGATGTCCCATGGTGCATAGTTTTCCAGTCCCTGCATGATCCTGATTATTGTGCAATTTCTCAAAATATAGATGCAAATGAGGAGCAGGATGGGGAGGAAGATGAATCTTATGATGACTGGGGTTATTCTATGACAATTTCACAACTATGGGATGAATTTGATTCTACAGAAGAAGATGAAAACCAAGATGCATCCTATTCCCAAGGCAGAAATGAGATATATCATTAGTAGGTCTTTTTTGATGAGGAGGAAGATATTGGAAATATAATTTGCAATACAAAGGAGGGTGATGAGCCTATTGTATTAAGGAGGCCTTCTAATAAAGAAATAGCTCAAATCACTACTGACATGGTTACTTAGGGTAGGGGTAATTATGCTCTGAGAAATAGAACAATTGGTAATGCAGATGGCAAGTCAGCTATGTGCTAAAATGTTGACACACTTCTATGAGTTTTATATCCAAGATTGCTCAAGAATGAGGTCTCAAATGGTGACTCATAGCTCTCTATTCATGGAGTGCAAGGGTTTATAATGGAGGCCCTCAGTTTAGACCTAGTTTGTGCCGATGCAAGTACACCATAAAATGAGAGATTCAAAGAGGGAAAGCAAGAATGCTAGTCTTCATGATCATCAAGTATGCATGCAAATGAAAATGAAAACTATTCTATATGATAACAATGCATGAAAGAAAACTAATCTATGAAAGGAAATGCTTATGCAAGATTATTCTATGAAAGGAAATATGAATCTAATCTATCATGCAAATGCAAAAGTAATCTAAATGGATTGCCATGGAGGCATGAGAGAAGACAACAAGAAAAGAGAAGTTTCAATGTTCAAGCTCAAGTGCTCAAATCCTTCTCCAAAATCACTCTCCAAACCTACATAACAATAACATAAAATCTTGGATCCTTAAAATCTCCATGCATAAAAATGAGAAGGAGAGGGCTCCTTAGAAAGGATTTAGAAATGAATGGATGGTCAAGATTAAGAGGCAAAAAGAAATGAGTAATGGTGGAGATTAAATCTTGGTTGATCCATGTGCTCAAGATTCTCAAGAGGCAAAATCAATGGACATGGTTAAGAGGCAAAAAGATGTGTGGAAGAGATTAAGAGGTAAAAGGAGATTCCACTCATCTTGGAAAGTGTGCATTCAATGTGTAGACAAAAAGCATTTTTCTTTTTATTTTTATTTTATTATTTATTTATTATTTTTAGAAAAGTGGTTTCCATTATTTAATTAAAAGATTTTTTATTTATTTAAAAGATATTTGTTCTTTTAATTAAATGTGGCTTAGGATAAAGTGATTTTTTTATTTAATTAAAAGGGAACATGTTCTCTTAATTAAAAAAAACTTAGGATAAAATGATCAAACCTTAAGAAATATTAAAATAATTAAATTAATTACGATTTGGTCAAGGAAATTGATTTCAATTGAAAATATTGCAAAGCATTGATTCTAGAAATGATAAATTGATGAATGGGGGCCCAAAGTCTAGGTGACTATTTTAGGGTGCATACATTTGCCCCTCTTTGACTAATGTGTGATCGTTATGGGAACACATGTAGTCAAAGAATGAAGTTGAAGTGTGGGATCAATTTGGGATCACAAAACAACTTAGACGTGTGATCGACGGACAGGAACACATCAAGACAAAGATAAGCTGATTGAATAAGACAAGGCCAACACCCTTGTAAATAGGTAATTGTCAAGCCTCAAGCAAGGTTTCCCCAAGCAAAGCAATTGATAGGATTGATAAAGCTGAATCAAGGATTGAAGTTTGATAGGTACTACCCCCTCATGATTGAAATCAAAATGAGATAAAGGAGAAATAATGAATTGATAAATTTGATCAAATCAAACTAAAGATAAGGTTCTTGATGTAAGATGAAAGATATAAGGATCACAAAACCAAGGTAGATCATCAAGTATGAAAGATTATGCCCCAAGGTTGAATTAGAAGAAAAGAAGTGGGGTGAAAGTGAATGGAAGATAAAAGTTTGGAAGAGGTGAAAAGAAATGGAGAGAAGAAAACACTCGACGTCAGGGGTTGTGTTGAAAAACACCATTTGTGAGGTGTCCTAAAGACTAACGCATCCAAGAGACCAAAGCTAACACAGTTATGCCCCCTAGACAAAGACAATGACCAATTCCAAACCAAGGCAACAAGGACAAGGCATGATGGAGAAAGGCTAAGTGTTGAGGACACGTGCTGAGAAACAAGGGTGCAAAGGCCTCAAGTAGTGCTCATTTCCAGGTTTTCACCAATTGGATTTTTTTGCATTTTTTTTTCAGAACTTTTTATAATTTTTTTTGTCTTTTTTCTACCAAGGCGTCTATTTCCAAGTTTTCACCAAGGCACTTTTTCTATTTTTTAAAATTTTTTTTGATTTTTTAGTATTTTTGGAATATATAATTTTTTCTGGAGATACATCAAAGTGCCTATTGCTAGGTTTTCACTAAAATGATCATTTTTTGAGGACATTTTCTAATTTTTAGAATTTTTGACAATATATCATTTTTTAAGGATTTTTTTAGGATCAATAAGTATGTACAAAGGATGCCCTAGACAAAATGGGCATCATGGATAGAACTTCTTTAGGTGCAAGACATTGATAGGATTAGGGAGTTTCTCTCCCTTTGCAGTAGATAATAAATAAGCACCTGCCCCAAAAGCTTCTGTAATGATGTAAGGTCCAAGCCGATTAGGTTCAAATTTACCCTTTTGATCTCTATGTTGTTGATTCTTAGGATTTTCACGTAGGACAAGATCTCGTACTTGGAATTCTCTAGGGTGAACCTTTTTGTTAAAGGCTTTGGACATGAGCTTTTGATAAACCCTCATATGGTCAAATGATGCTTGATGTTTCTCATCTAGAAGTTCTAACTCTTGAAGTCTCATCGCGTGGTAGTCTTCATTTATAACTAGACCTTTGAAGGAAACTCTAAGTGAAGGAATCTCAACCTCTAAAGGTAACACTTCTTCAACACCATATGTAAGGGGAAAAGGAGTAGCCCCAATAGGAGTATGAATACTTGTTCTATAAGCCCACAAAGCTGGATTTATCTGTAAGTGCTAATCTCTACCATTCTTACAAACTATTTTGTGTAGGATTTTAAGAATGGTTTTGTTTGATGCCTCTTCTTGACCATTTCCTTGCGAGAAGTAAATGGAGGACCAATGTTGCTTAATCTTGAATTTCTTGCAGAGTTGTTTAAGGTCCTTATTTTTGAACTGGCCTCCATTGTTAGTGATAATCTCAGAAGGCACTCCATATTGATAGATGATATGGTTTAGAATGAATATAGATACTATCTTGCCCGAGGCAATAGAAAGTGGGAAAAATTCTACCCATTTAGTGAAATAATGAGTAGCAGTGATGATAAACTTGTGTCCACCTAATGAGTTGGGATGAATCTACCCAACAAGATCAAAGGCCCAACACTAAAATGGCCAATGAGATATAGAAGGAATGAGCTCCCTACCTGGAGCATGTATCAGGTTACCATGTTTTTGACACTTTTCACATGACTTTGCCAAAGCTACTGCATCAATCTGCATCATAGGCAAATAGTATCCTGCCCTAAGCAACCTTTAGGCTATGGAAAGACCATTGGAATGTTCCCCACATATGCCCTCATGAATGTCAACTAATGCTTGGTCGGATTCTTCCTTTTCTAAGCATCTAAGAAATGTTCCATCTAGACCCCTCCTATACAAATCACCATAGATAAGGGAATGGTGAGAGACATTTTGAATAAGGTTTTTGCATTCAGATTTGTTAAAGGTTTTAGGGATAATGCCATCATGAAGGTATGAGTAAATGGCACCATAACAGGATGAATCATGACCCACAAGGGCACAAATGACATGAATTTCTTGGGAGTCATAGATAGGGTGAAGTAGCTCTTCCACCAGGAATTTGAATATGGATTCATGTTCCCCTAACTGAAGAAGTGAAGAAAGTCTAGCCATAGCATCAACTGCTTTACTTTCTATTCTAGGAATTTGTTGAAACGTGATAAATGTGAAGTATCATTTCAAGGAATCAACCATTTTATTATAAGGTACCAGTTTATCATCTTTTGTTTGATATTCATCATTGACTTGGTTGATTATCAACTGTGAATCCCCACAGATGTTTAAATCTATGATTTTCCATTCTATGGCCATCTTAAGTCTAGTTATTAAAGCTTCATACTCAACAATTTTGTTTGTACATGGGAACAATAACTTGTAAGACTTAGGAATCATGTACCCATGAGGAGAAACAAACAATACACCAGCTCTTGAACCATTTTGCATAAAGGATCCATCAAAGAACATCTTCCATGTTCTTTCAATCATATACATGAGGTGTTCATCTAGGAAGTCAACTTGAATAGGTGAATTATCTTGTATTGGGAAATCAGCCAATTCATCAGCTATTTATTATCTTTTGATTGCTTTACACTCAATGTACTCTATGTCAAACTCTGAAAGGATCATCATCCATTTAGAAAGTCTACCTGTGAGGGAAGCCTTACCTAGTAAATACTTGAGTGGATCTATTTTTTCTATGAGGTGTATAGTGTGCACAAGCATGTAATGTCGCAACTTTTGGGAAGAAAACATAACTTCTAGGAAAGCTTTCTCAATGCTGGTGTAGTTAACCTCATATGAAACAAGAGTATGGCTAATGAAGTATATTTCTCTTTCTTTCCCATGTTCATCAAGTTGAGCTAGTAATTCCCCCAAGGAAGATTTTGTCGCTGAAATGTATAGAATAAGTGGTTCCCTGGGATAGGAGACATTAAAATGGGAGGATTTGCCAAGTATTTCTTGATTTGATCTATGCTCTTTTGATAATCCTCATTCCAAACACATTTGAATCCTTTGTGTAAGTTCTTGTTGAAAGGTTCAGCTCTATCTGCCAACTGTGAAATGAACCTCCTGATGGATTGAAGATGTCCTTGAAGACTCCTCATTTGACTAATGTTTTTAGGAGGTGGCATATCTATGATTACTTGGAATTTTTCAGGGTCTACCTCTATTCCTTTTGTTGAAATGATGAATCTAGTAGTTTTCCAAAGATGACACCAAATGTACACTTTTTAGGATTTAACCTTAGTCGAAATTGTTCCATGCGATCTAGAATGACTTCTAAATCATCTAAGTGTGTGTCTCTTTTCTTAGACTTGGCCAAGGTGTCATCTACATAATCTTCCATGTTTTTATGCATCATGTCATGAAAAATGGTTGTCATAGCTCATTGATAGGTGGCTCCTACATTTTTTAATCCAAAAGCTATAATGTTCCAACAATAGGTGCCCCATGCACAAGTGAATGTAGTCTTTTCTTGATCTTTAGGAGCTATCTTAATCTGATTATATCTAGAAAAACCATCCATCAAGGAATAAATCTCCTAACCTACATTCATATCTACTATCATGTCTATATTGGCAAGTGGAAAGTCATCCTTTGGGCATGCTCTATTGACATCTCTAAAATCTGTGCAAATTCGAATGGATTTGTCATGTTTGGAAACTGGTACAATGTTTGATATCCATTCAGCATAGTCAATAGCTCTTATGAATCATGCACCAAGGGGTTTCTCTAATTCTACTTTAACTAGGAGAGCTATGTGAGGATGCATCTTTCTCAATTTCTTCTTAACCAGTTTGACACCCAGAGCTATGGACAAGTGATACATGATAAGATTAGTGTCCAACCTTGGCATATCTAAATAAGTCCATGCAAAGTTGATCTTCTTTTTTGTAAGAACTTAGTGTAAGCTTCCTTTTCTTGTGGTGACAAGGACTGAGCCAAGTGTACTATCTGTGGAGCCTCATCTATACCCAAATTGACTATTTGTGTTGGTTCAATAATCACTAAAGATCTATCTTGAAAGTAGCTAGGGAGATGATCAAGTACCTCATCCTTAGGTGCCTCAGAGAGGTTTTCACCCTTGGATACTGTATCATCTTAAAATGGAAGCACTTCCATGTTAAGAGAATTTAGCCCTTTGAGTAAGTGGTTTGGAGTCATGTTGAATGCCTTGAATGGATATTCGACTTGGATCTAGCTTTTCCCCCTGTTCTACCCCATTTCCCACTTCTTCCTAGCATTTTCCTAGCAATTTGGACTATGTACCTGAGGTTTTTGACCATAAGGTCAAGGTCGACCTTATGGGGTCAAGGTCAACCTTGAACTTGACTAGTTCAGGGTCAACCTCGACCTTGACCCTAGGGTTTGGGTTCCTCAGGGTTAGCCTTCGGTTGTGGGATTTCATCAAAATATTGCATTTTCCCTCTTCGGGGCCACTATTTCTCAGATTAAGTGTCAAATTCTCAAATTAATATTTGAGGTGGACCTTTCTAGAGATTTGTATAGGATTCCTAATTTATTATTGGAGATTAGCCTTTCTTGAGTTTTGTGCCTAATACTCAAATTAACTTTGGGGTTGGCCTTACCTTGAATTTTGTAACAAGGCTCTTAAATAATTATTTTATTCATTTATTAAGGGTGGTCCCCTCCTAGAGTTTTGTGTCAAGACTTTAATTTAATTTCCTTTCCATGTGCACCTCTCTACAGTTTTGTGCCATGGGCTCTTAAATATTATTTTCTACGAGGCCTCTCTTGTGCCCTAGATCACTATAAAAGGGAGCCTTCCTCTCTCATTTTCACATCTCTCATCTCAAGCAATTTCATGATCAAGGAGCTCTCAAGAAAGATCAAGCATCCATTCAAGCATTCAAGACCTCTTCTCCATTCAAGTTCTCCATTGAAGATCAAAGATTAAAGCATTCAAACCCTAGATCTAGCCATCATGGTGGTATGATCTTCCTTCAAGATCCTTTGTCCATCTTCAAGATCCATTTCATTCTTCCCTCAAGGTGGATTCGAAGCATACAATCATGGAGGTTTGATTTAAATTCATTGTTGTGTTCAAGCTTTCATATCAACATACTTGATTACATTTCAAATACAATTGCATATTTATTGAATGTCATAGCTTCATTGTTAGATTCATTTCTACTACTTGATAGCATTCTCCTATTTCAATTTCAATATTAAGGTTGATTCCAAACCAGGGTTTGACCAAGGCAAACCCCCCAAACAAACAACAAAACCATTTTTCTTGCAAGTATAGGTGTGGAATCTCATATCTAAGAGTGAATTCGGATACCCTTTTCAGAAAACTTTCAGGATCTGTGAACAAAATCAGAATCGGACTTCAAATAAATAATGTGGTCTTTGACCTTTTAAAAGGTCAAAGTTGACCTGTGTGAATTTGGAGAAAATATTTCTGGGTTTTGTAGATCTCGTGGTTTCGGGTTAAGATTGAGAGAATCAATAGTTTTTGAGATCATTTGATAGGGTTTTTAGCCGATTCTTTTTTGGAGGTAAGTACCTTTATTTCTTAATTTCAATATTAGTCATCTATATTTACTTTCTATATCAATACAATTTCATGTAAGTGTAAAATATTGGTTTTGGGGTCTCTTTTATGTGCAAGCCATTGTTCTAGGACCCCATCCATATTTTATCCTCTACAAATACATCATTTCTTTTTAATTTTTTTGGTTCTGACACCACCACACAATGGTTTTCGCCATCAGAACTCTTATTCTTTTGATTTTATTTTCTTTTTATTTTTTGATGAAGGTACTTGATGTTTGGCTTTATCATGCTGGTAGTCGGTTCACTGGTGGAAGAGACTACAAGTTCAATGGCATTCAAGTAACATGTTATCTCATAATAATTTTGGAATGTTAAGAGCTCAGGTTATTGATAGCTTTGGGACCAATAAATGAGGTTAGGATGAGCAAGAGGTAAGTCAATGACTGGTTCAAGGTTGTGAATGTGAATGATATCATCTCTGGTGACCGAAGAGTTGGAGTCCATCAAGTATCCTTCTAAGCTACCCAAATTGAGATTCATCCTAACAAGTGAAGAATCATCCACTAGGGAAACATGTGGGTTCAAATCCTCTAATCCTACATGTGACTCATCGGCTACCTCAGGTTAAGAACTATAAGTATGGATGAAATCAATATCCATGTCAATTATGGAAGGCTCTGAGAAGGAGTCCCATTCATACTCATATGAAATTGTTTCTGAACTTTGACTAGGATGTTTACACCATGAAGGTTTGGGATGTCTTGATGTGGAAGCTTGAACATCATCAAGGGTAACACCTTTTCTCTCCATCAAATGAATAATATTCTTGCATTGAAGTTCTTTGATAGGATCTTCTACATCTGATTTATCTTGCTCTAGGGTTGCAACTATCTCATGAGTGACTAAACTATCCGAATCTCTCCAAAGGAGATTAGTGGAAGGGACCAAATATTCACACATATCTTTCTAATTTATCAAATTAGGTATGTATTATGGTTCATCTTCACTATCTAACTCATCAAGAATAGGAGTAGTGTTCTTGTTGTGATTCATAAATCCTAGGCCAACTGTCTCCTGAGACTTATGTCCAAAAAGATCATGATCAAGGGGTTCGGCTCTAGCATCCAATCTATGACTAAGAGGGCCATGTCTAGGATAACCCATTTTTTTGACAAAAGTATACCCTCTTCCATAAGCCTTATGAGAGGGAGAGAAGTTCTCATTGTGCATGTATTTATCTTCTCTATAAATCTAGTCTTTAATGACTATCTCTTCTTTCTCATCTTGAATGGGCACTGAGGACTCTAAAAACATGCCAAATAAAGTCATAACTGAAGAGGAAGGTCTCATTTCTTGTGAAGGCTTTCCATAAGACCTAGGTGAAAATGGTAGTGTGATGAGGGAGTTGAGCTGATACCCCCCATGCTAAGGTCTATTGACTTGAACTTGTCTTTACATTCAGCTAAGGTTGCATTGAAGTCTTCTACTTCTCTATTGAGGGGAACATGAGTACTTACTGAAACTAAGTTAATAGATAAAATGTTATCCCCAGGTATAAAAATCTCTACTCCATTGTAAGGGAACTTAACACACTAATGGTAGGTAGAAGACACTGCTTGCATATCATGAATCCATAGTCTACAGAGTAAGATGTTGTATGCAAGGGGCCAATGTCAACTATTTGGAATAAAACATCTTTTTCAACATGACCAATCCTAACAAGAAGGATGACCGACCCCTTGGAACTCCTTTCTGCATCATCATAAGCTTTGATAGTGATCTTTTTCTGGTATCTATGACTTGTTCAGAATAACCCAATGTCTTTAAAAGACTCAAGGAACAAATATTAAGCCCAACACCCCCATCTATCAATACCAGCCTAACATGGGTTTTGCGGATCATGACCTCAATATGAAGAGTGAGATTATTTGGGTGGCTCAAAGCTTTATCATCATCCTCTGAAAAGGTAAGGTAATGAGGGCTAACAATATGATTAACCATATTCTAGAATTGATCAACATCTAAGTTGTTGGGGACATTCACCACACGTAAAGCATCCTCAAGGACTTTCTTGTGTCTCGAGGACAACTCTAAGAGCTCAAAGATCGAAATCTAAGCTGGGGTTCTTTGCAAATGATCAACAAGATTATAGCTTGACTTAGGATTCACTGTTGGTTTTGAGGTGACATTATTGGATGCCACTTGCTTTGGTTTACTTGGTTGACTTGAACTGGATCCTCTAATGAAAACAGGACCTTGAATTCATGTGACAACATTGAAAGTTTGAGATGACACTCTAGAGTTAGGACCCCTTAGCACTAGGATGGGTTCTTCATCAAAGATAGGAGGAGAGTCCATGTCTAGATCATAACCATAGGGATCTTTATTCCTCATTATGTTGACATTTTCTTCTACAACTTCAAGCATGTTGACAACATTCTCCACAGCTATGTAAGTGTAATTGACCTAAACCTTTCCATTCTTAGGTTTAGAGGTTTCCCCCTTCTCATACTTGGGGAAAGGTTCTTTGAATGCCTTATGATTGGTGTTGGTGTTCAATCCATCTACTTTAAGTTTTCCACTCTCAATGAGATCTTGGATAATATGTTTGAGTTTCCAGCAATTTTCAATATCATGTCCAATGCCATTGTGAAATTTGCAAAAGGCTTTCTCATCCCACCAATGTGGCTTAACATCAGGTATATAATGTTTTGCGGGATCTTGAGGATGCACATGGTTGTTGGCAATGAGTGTTTTCAAGACATCCTCATATGAATCACCAAGTTTTGAAGACTAACATCTCTCTTTCTTAGGCTTATATTGTTATCTTGGCTTGCTCTCTTGTTGATTTGATGCATTGAGTTTCATGGCTTGAACAACACTAGACAAGTGGAGAACAACTTGATCTTTGGGTTGATAGGAGTCCACAACTCCATCATTGATCACTTGTTTGTTCCTATTCCAATGTGAGTTCTTTCCTTTATCCTTGTTAGATTTGTTATTATTTTGACCATTGTTGTTGTTGTTTCCATGTTTGGTCAAAATTCCTTGTTCTCTCAAAACATCCTCAATCCTACATGCAGTTTCAACCATGGTGTCCAAGGAATAAAAAACCATCTTCCTAACTTCATATCACATTTAGGGAACCATGTTGCTAACAAGGATGTCAATCTTCTCATTTTTAGGAATGGTCCTAGAGTAGCGAGAGCATTGTCATCTCCACCTTTGCAAGAAAGTGACAAAGGATTCCCCTTGATTTTGCTTTAAGTTGCATAAGTCCATCATGGTGATAGATCTTGAAAGGTTGTATGCAAAGTGTTGGACAAATCTATGAACGAGCTCTTTAAAAGTCTTGATGGGGGGAGTTATGTTGGTGAACCATTCCATCACCTGACCGTTGAGACTCCTTGGGAACAATCTCATGAGGTATGAATCATCTTGATGGAACTCAAGACTCATAATATAGAATTGATGTACATGATCATGTGGATCTCCATTCCCATCATACTTGTCATATTGAGGGATCTCAACCTTTCTAGGAAATTCCTTCATGCTAACACTTTTGTCAAAAGGATTAGGATAAATTGAGTCAAGTGAGAATGAACTCTTGGGTGCCAACATCTTCTCCATCATACTATTAATTTGTTTGATCTCTTCTTCTTGAGATGGACCTTGCTTCTTAATCTTCTTGTCCACATCAAAGTTATAGGGGACTTTGGAACCTTTGTTGATTAAACTCTCTAAGAACTTGTCTTTGTTTTGCTTCAAGTATCTCTCCACATACTGCTAGAAGAGTGGTTCTTGTTGTATCTTCATGAAGTCTTGGGAGTTGAGGTCATAACTCAAACTACTACCCCCATATTGTGAACCATGGTGAGCACATTGTGAAGGTTGTCTTGAGTTCTTAGGAGGTGTTCGTCTCCTATAATGATCATGTTGTAAAGCCCTTCTTCCTCTTGGACTAGGAGATCATGAAGGTTTTCTTGAACGTCTTTCACTTTGTGGAGTCTTGGAAGGAGTGGATGGAGGAGAGTTGTTTCCACCACCAACACACATGTTGTTGAATTGGTCATTAAGTTGTTGAGCCAAAATTCTATATTGCTCTTCTTGTGAGGCTCTCTTTTCTATCTCGAACAAGGCTTGTCTCTTCGACTCTAGGAGTCTAAATTTCTCTTCCTTTTTAGCTTGTTCATCTAGGAAGGATTTCTTTTCATGCTCAATTCTCTTAAGTCTTTCACTCATGTATCTTGAAGCTACTTTGAGCGGTGAACTTGGTCTTGAATGCTTAAACAAGTCATTGGTGTATGCTGCATTCACATGAGTGTCATAGGGTTCGTCATCTTGGCTTTCATGATGTGATTTCTCTTCTTGATAGGCTTTCTTCTTATCTCTTTTATCCTTTTGGTGTGCATCCAAATATCTAGCTGAGATAAGGGGTGAGACTGGTCAATTTTCATGAGAGGAACTACCAAATAGAATGGTATCTCTATGCCTTTCAAATATGTTATCTAGGATTTTATCCATTTCTTCCCTCTCTTGTTGAGTCATTGTGTAACTCATATCCATGTCCGATCCAAAAGATGCTAAGGGTGTACTCAACTCACTAAGATTACTCTTGGGATCAAACCAAACTTCTGAGTTGTTCATGGGTGATTGATCAAATACGAGTTCATTTCCCTTACATTTTTGGCGAGTTTGAACTAAGGGTAATTAGTTAAAGACTACTTGAGGTCACTTTCCTTGATTTACTTGATATCTTGTTGCAACCAACATGAAAGAAATCACACTAGGTGATAGGATGACCCTAAAAAACATTGGTACCAAACTAGGATAGTAAAAGCACACACTTGTCCAAAAGAGAGGTGATAAGATAATTTTTTTTGCAAGAGGTGTAAACCAACACTGCCACAGAGGTGCCCACTAAATGGGTGAATACTCTAACACATATGGATTAGGAGGATTATTTACCCAAGTTATATTGATTAAATTTGGATGGAAGTGAATGGACAAGAGATTACTAAAACTCTCCAAGTGTGTTATCAAAGAATCCAAAGGTTTATCTTCTCAACAAGGATGGTTTCTAGCTCACCTACTCCAAGAAAGGTCACTCATGAAATCAAAGATTACTAGTTCAAGAGGTCAAAAAACATGAACCCAAGGTGCAAATAGGCTTCTAATAGCAGGGTAAGTGACCTGATCTGACTCGAATCAACTGAGGAAGACTGGAAATGATAGGATAGCAAATCAAGCAAGATGTAAAAAGTTAGTTTTTTGACTCAGGAAATCAATTTTTGTTTATTTTAATTGATCAAAAAGATGCATCAACATATTTTTATTATTAATTAGGCATGCAAGACAACAATCATGGAGTTCAAGAAAACAATTGTCTTCAAACAATGAGCAAGGGATAAAACAACCTTGTGCATAAACAAGAATAGTGACATAGTATTGTACTCCCTAAAGATTCTACTTGTGTATGTTCTCAAATTTTTTTTCAGTCATGCACATAGTCCTAGCAAAGAAAAAGTTGGTTGCACTATGGTTTGTAGTAATGGTCAACTCTACAACTTTTTCAATTTCAAGAGGGCAAAATCCAATCCAGGCGCACTGGGGTTTTGACACATTACAAGAATTTAATCAATCAGAGATGCTGAGGAGATCTGATAGCCCAACAAGAAACTACACCAATAGAGATTTCTTCCACAAGGACATTTATATAGCAGTTGTTTCTACCATGATGAAAATGGCTATTACCACTTGAGGTTCTGTCCACATGGTTTACCCAATAAAGGGAGTGTCCACTATGGTTAACCCTATCTAATAAGGAAGACTCACAAAAAGGACCACATGGGGACTTAGCTTAGATTCAAGGATTTGAGTTTCTGATGTGCCCAAAGTGGAACAAAGCATAATCCTCTAGCCTCTTCACCTCACCCAAAAATAGCAAGAAAATTCATTGAAACACTAAAATTGAAATCACCTCACCAAGGTTCGTACATCAACAACAATGTCTACTGATCTCTCTAAGCGGGTCCAAGAGAGAACGTACCGATCAAAGTTGAGGACTAAACCAAGTAAGACCGTGAGATAATAACAACTTCCTTCCCTACCTACAAGGGGTTCTATCATCAAGAAGAGCTTCACATGTAAGACAAGCGAATGAAGCCCACTCTCTCAAGAATGCCACAAATAGTATTCATAGGGTCTGATTACTATGTGAGACATATATGCAAGAAAACAAATCTAGATTCATTGTCTCCTTTATAGAAAAATTGAAGTGTGATCTATGGAAGCAATAAACACTCAAGCCAAACACATGAGAGATTCATTTTATTCCCAAAATACAAATTTTATAGAGATGAAACAAAATACCTCAAGTCCAAAGCAACACACTTAGTAGATTTTACCTTATTTTTATTTTTGTTGAGCTTTTCTATGCAAGCAAGCCACAAACTCTCCAACAAGCAAGACAAGCAAACAAGCAAACAAGATATGCAATGTATATTCAACTTATGAAAAATCTAGGGTTAGATATGAAAATAAATTTTTAGGAGCAATAATAACCAACAAATAATCCAAATGACAAGTCATATCATGCATTGAACCATGAAAAATAAGTGTATACTCATCACAATTTTTATTTTTTTTTGCATTTGACCTAGTCAACAAGATTTTATTTTTTTGATATGATTTTGGCCACAAAAATAGAGATAAAAAATAGATACCCCCGCTAAAAAACAGAGAACTTTCCAAAAATGTAAAAATTTCAAAAAAATCTCTTCATTTGTGCCTTAGAGACCCATTTTACCAAAACATACCAGTTTTTGTAAATCGACCATTTGAGGTATGAGATTGCATCCAAATTTAAAAAACAAAGAATGGACACCCTATAGATTTTAAAGAGATTTCCAAAAATGTAAAAAATTCTGAAAAATATGCTGATTTGCGCCAAAAATTAGTTTTTTATGAAAAATAAAGAAAAATTTATAAAAAATTCAAAATACCTTGGAAAATTCTAAATTTTTTTTTCTGAAGCTTCTCTGATATGTCACCAACCTGCAAAAAACATTTCAAACTAAAAATCCAAGGAGTTTAGGAGATATGATCAAATCTTTGAAAACCTAGGGTTTTCGTCTCCAAGCAAATCTGCACAAGGGGGTTAGCTCCAAAAATAACCAAAACCAACATCTAAAGGTGGGTTGACCCATAGTGGGCACCAAAAAATGTGTGCTAAAATGTTGACACACTTCTATGAGTCTTATATTCAAGATTTCTCAAGAATGAGGTCTCAAATGGTGACTCATAGCTCTCTATTCATGGAGTGCAAGGGTTTATAATGGAGGCTCTCAGTTTAGACCTATTTGTGCCCATGCAAGTACACCGTAAAATGAGAGATTCAAAGAGGGAAAGCAGGAATGCTAGTCTCCATGATCATCAAGTATGCATGAAATGAAAATGAAAGCTATTCTATATGATAACAATGCATGAAAGAAAACTAATCTATGAAAGAAAATGTTTATGCAAGATTATTCTATGAAAGAAAATATGAATCTAATCTAACATGCAAATGCAAAAAATCTAAATGGATGTCATGGAGGTATGAGAGAAGAAGACAAGAAAAGAGAAGTTGGAATGTTCAACCTCAAGTGCTCAAATCCTCCTCCAAAATCGCTCTCCAAACCTGCATAATAATAACATAAAATCTCCATGCATAAAAATGAGAAGGAGAGGGCTCCTTATAAAGGATTTAGAAATGAATGGACGGTCAAGATTAAGAGGCAAAAAGAAATGAGAAATGGCGGAGATTAAATCTTGGTTGATCCATGTGCTCAAGATTCTCAAGAGGCAAAATCAACGGACATGGTTAAGAGGCAAAAAGATGTGTGGAAGAGATTAAGAGGCAAAAGGAGATTCCACTCATCTTGGAAAGTGTGCATTCAATGTGTAGACAAAAAGTCTTTTTAATTTTAATTTAATTTTATTATTTTTAGCAAAGTGGTTTCCATTATATAATTAAAAGATTTTTTATTTATTTAAAAGAAATTTGTTCTTTTAATTAAATGTGGCTTAGGATAAAGTGATTTTATTATTTAATTAAAAGATTTTTTATTTAATTAAAAGGGAGCATGTTCTCTTAATTAAAAAAACACTTAGGATAAAATGATCAAACCTTAGGAAATTGATTTGAATTGAAAATATCACAAAGCGTTGATTCAGGAAATGATAAGTTGATGAATGGGGGCCGAAAGTCTAGGCAACCATTTTAGGGGGCACACACCAGCAAGTGTATTTATTTAGAAGGGTCAAGCAGACAATAAGCAAGCACAAGATAAAAGTAAGGATAATGATAGTGTCAGAAAGATGAATATAAAAGGGGGAGAAAAGCCAGGTCATTCAAACAATATATATAGAGTAAAGGTGAAGACACTAGTGACAAGTATCCCCATTCCCGAAATTTAGAGTAAGCAGAAAAAGGAAGACAAGCTACATCTTGCATCGCAGGTTGAGGATGAAAGTATGTTTTAGGGAAGGCAAGATTTATCTAATGTCAAATACACACCTATTGATATGAGTTAGTTGTTATCTTAGATAATAGTTAAGGTTCCATTAATGGAAATGATGAGAATAGGTGAGCACAAAAAGAAGGCCCTTACATGAATAGGTGGTGTTATTTTAACAAACATTCAAAAGATAGAAAACACTAAGACAACAAGGGGGACAAAAGATAAATCAGAATAGAAGGGGAATGCTATTGAAGAAATTGTTATAGAAATACCCTAGATTTATCTAGATACAAATGTTGTCAGTACTTCTATAGGAACTGTTGATCCTTTTTTCTTAACTCTAGCTATAAATGGAAAAACGTTAAAAAATTGCATGATAGACTCTGGAGCTTCCAATACAGTTATGCCTACTGAGGTCATGAGAACAATGGGACTTCAAGTGGATACTCCTCATGGGAGATTTTAGGCCATGGACTCTAGAGAGGTACTTGTCATTAGAACAATTAAGGCCTTGCCTTACAAACTTGCAGCTTATCCAGAAAAACAATTAACTATGAGTGTGCTAGTTGTTGATATACCACCTCAATATGGAATGTTATTATCAAGAAAATGGAGTGCAGTAATGGGAGGTAGTATATAGTGTGACTTATCTCTTACAACCTTCAAGATTTCTGGTCAAAATGTTAAAGTATCTAGGGAAAATAGAACTTCCCATATGATTGAAGAAGAAACACAAAATGAAAACATGAATTGTTTCCTTGACACTATTGTTAATACTTTTCAAGTACAAAGCCTAAAGGTTGAAGGAAAAGATGAACCTTTACTTTTTTCTAATGATAAGGAGAATTTGACAGATGAAGATGGTCTATGGACCATGTACTTTGATGGTGCAAGCTCTAAGGAGGGAGCTAATGCAGGTGTGTTGCTAATTGCTCCTACTAGAAGGACATTTACGTATTCATTTACTTTAATGTTCACTTGTAAAAATAACATTGTAGAGTATGAGGCTCTATTAATAGGACTAAGGTTAGTTTCAAAACACAAAATCAAAAACATTAGAGTGATTGGAGATTCAGAACTTGTGATTTCTCAAGTAAGATCCAAATATGCATCAAAGAATGATATATTGAAACAATACAAAAATGTAGTTTGGGATGAGATGGAGTGTTTTGATGCTTTTGGTATTGAGTGGATGGACATAAGTCAAAACAAAATGGCTGACCTGCTTGCAAACATTGCTTTAAGACCAAAGGATGTTACATTTGCTAGAATTTCCAAAATTGAGATTCAGTATAGACCTTCCATACCAGACAACATTGAAAATTGGAAAGTTTTTGAAGATGATTTGGACATCTTAAGGTTTTTACACTCTGAGGCCAATCTTGAGGATGTAGAACTAAATTTCAGTGGGTATGCAGAAATTTTAGATGATAAGCATACTATTCTTGGTAGGGAAGTCTTGCAATTAAAAACAAACAAGGTCCCAAAGGGTTTAGTTTTTCTTGATAGAGAATTTGATAACAATGATAGGTTATTTTCAACAAAAAATGTGGATAAGCTAGAGAATCTAGAGGAAATTAATTTAGGGATAGTTGAAACTCTGAAAAATATATACATTGGGGGAAAGTTATCTAGCAAAATAAGAAAGTCCATCATTAATCTTCTTAGGAAATATAGGCATGTTTTTTCATGGTCTTATGATGACTTGAAGGCCTATAGACATAATTTTTTTCAACATGAAATTCCTTTGAAAGAAGGAACAAATCCTTTCAGACAACATTTAAGACCTATGAACCCTACTTTGGCACCAAAAATGCAAGAAGAATTGCAAAGAATGAGTGATGCAGGCATCATTCAACCTATCAGGCATTTGACATGGGTTTCCGACTTGGTCCCTATAAGGAAAAAGAATGGAGACATTAGGCTTTGTGTTGACTTCAAAAATTTAAATATGAACTCATTAAAAGATAAGTATGGATTACCAAATATGGAGGCCATGTTACAAAGAGTTACTGGTTCAAAGCTAATGTCTATGATGGACGGGTTTTCAGGCTATAAACAAGTTATTATCAAGGATGCTAAACAATTTAAAACTACATTTACTACTCCATGGGGTACATATGTGTATGTTAGGATGCCTTTTGGTTTGACAAATGCTGGTGCTACTTTTCAAATACCCATGGATGTGGCATTTGCAAATTTCATCAACAAGTTTCTTGTGATATATCAGGATGAACTCACAACCTACTCAACAAAGGAGGATCAACATTGTGGCCACCTTGAAATTTTTTTTGTGAGAGCTCTAGAGTATGGAGTATCTTTGAACCCAAAGAAATGTGCTTTTAGGGTAACAGAAGGTAAGCTTTTAGTTCACATTATGTCTAAGGATGGAGTTAGAATTGACCCCAAGAGAGTAATTTCAATTGACAAGGTACCATTGCCAAGAAATGTCAAAGGAATTAAGTCTTTCTTTGGATGAATAAATTTTGTTGGAAGATTTATCCCAAATTTTGCTAAGACTAGTGTCCCTATCTCCCAGATGTTGAAAAAGGATGCAAAGATGGACTGGACTAAAGAAGTTGAGAGGGATTTTTCCAAAATCAAGCAAGAAATCAAGGATGTGCCTAAGCTAAGGACACCAGATTATAGTAAGCCTCTCCAAATATTTTCTTTTTCTTCCTTTCACACTATTGTTGTAGTATTGTTACAAAAAAACTCAAAGGGTTTTGAGCAGACCATATCCTTTTTCAACAAGTCTTTACAAGCGATAGAGTTAAAATATGATATAAATGAGAAACATGCCTATGCACTGGTTAAAGCTACCAAAAATTTAGGTGCTACTTAGTTGGAGCAACTATAGTTGCATATGTGCCTAGTGTTGTTGTGAAAGACATCTTAATACAACATGAAGTTTCAAGAAGAAGGTGCAGGTGGATTAACAAGATTTAGGAATTGAACATTGACATTCAAATCACAAAACTAGTCAGAGGACTAGGATTAGCTAAACTCATGGCTCAAAGAAATTTAGATGATAATCATATAAATGTTCTTGAAGAAGAACATAGACCATATATATGTGATTTGGATTGTTGTGATTAGTATAAAGATATTGTTGGATACTTACAAAAAATGCTTCTTCCCCCTGGAATGGATGACAATAAAAAGAGGACTGTTAAATTACATGCTATAAGGTATGTGATTTTTATAGATGAATTATGGTGGAGGAGCAATGAAGGTTTTTTTCTCAATTGTGTTGATCATGAAAAGGCTAAACACTTGTTACAAGAAATGCATGAAGGTGTGTGTGGTGGCCATTACATGGCTAAGAAAACCGCACATAAGATATTAAGGTCTGGTTTCTAGTGGCCACAATTTTCAAAGATGCACATTTTCTTGTCAAGAAGTGTGATGCCTATCAGAGTTTCACATAAAAATTAAAATTTAGTGGTAATTTTTCTTTAAAACTTGTTTCAATGATGGCCCCTTTTCAGAAGTGGGGTATGGACTTTATTGGGGAAATCTCAAACAAATCAAGTGGGGGTCATTCATGGATCCTAGTGACCACAAATTATTTCACTAAGTGGGTGGAAGCAATTCCCACTAGGAGGGCTACTAGTAGGGTGGTAACTGGTTTTATGATGCAGAACATCTTGACCAGGTTTTAATGTCCTAAGACAATAGTTGTTGATAATGCAATGTGTTTCAGGTCTGAAGAGTTCAGTGATTTCTATCAAAAATATGGGATTGAGATCTCATATTCATCTACTTATCACCCCCAAGGTAATGGCCATGCATAATCAAGTAACAAGAGCTTGATAAATTTTTTGAAAAGAGTTCTTGATAAAAACAAGAAATCATGGGATTCCAAGTTGCAGTTGGCTATATGGGCTGATAGAGTGATAGTAAAAAAGACAATTGGTTGTGCTCCTTTTGATTTAGTATATGGAATTCATGACAGGTTACCAAAAAATTATCTACTGCAGATGTATAAGTTCCTCCAAATATATGATGATGATTTGGATAATGAGATGAGGATTAGATTGGAGGATCTGATACAGTTGGATGAATCAAGAAGAGAGGCTCATGACAAGAATAACAACTTACAATTGTAGTATAAGAGCTTGTATGACAAAAAGACCACAGTTAGAAGTTTTCACATAAATGATTTGGTTCTGATGTGGAATGCCAGGTTGGAAGATAGGGGTAAGCATAGTAAATTTGACCCAATATGGTTGGGACCCTATCTCATTGATGCAAAATGGGGACCTGATTCCTATATCTTGAAGGATATGGTTGGAAATGTCTTGGAATTACTAGTTTATGGACAATTTTTGAAGTTGTACTTTTCATAAGGTACTCTCTTTATCCATGAATAGTAGGTTAGTTTTCCCTTTCAGTTGTGTGTTTCTTTCCCCCTTTCCTATTTTAGCTCTGCTTATTTTTTGAAGAGGCGCCATGCAAGTTTTTGTCCATTAGGTGGTCTTCTCTCCCAATGATTCTAAGTTATTTCTATGCCTACAAGAGGCATACATCCCCAGTCAAAGCCACTATTAGCCCATTTTCTAGTAAAATGCAAAATCCAAAGAAAATGGCCTATTCCTGCTAAAACCCTAGAAAATTGTCATAACCACCTACAAGCTTGTTTTTATCAGTGAAGAAGATGTGTAAGGTCTTATGGCCTGCGAGCTTAACCATGGATAGTCCAAGATGTATACAACTTCCATTCTAGATTGCATGTCCTAATGTGCAAAAACCCTAAGGGAGTTGCCTTGTCCTACTGTAACACAATTTTGATCTTCGAAGAAGATTTATGAGGTTTCATAGCTTGCTAGCTTAGCCATGGATTAATCGAGATATGACCAATCCCCATTTAAGATCACATGTGCTGAAATGTAGAAACCAGAGAGATATGGCTATTTGAAGGTCTGAGAAATAAGGTTTATTCATGTCCAAGGGTTTCATGAAATTTGTTACCCACTGTGGGAATTGTTACCTACTAAAGAAAATACTCTTCTGAAGTATGCTTGGTTAAGAGCCAATCTAGTTAAAGATTACAATACACACTACTAGGTGTGACCCGATTAAGGGATTTACCTCAGATTTTTTATGATCTTCACCCTGTTATGAGTGGCTTGGTTAAAGGGCTTTTAACACTCTTTAGAATGCTACCTTTTGCAAGGATTTTACAATAAGATTGTTAAGTCCACTTGGTTAAGAGATTTATCTATTACAAATGCTAATAAGGAACAATAAATAAATTGACCTATTAATCAACAACTAACTTTGTATAATTAGATCCTTTGTGCACTCTTCTTCTTCACTTGAATCCCTCACTTTCCACTAGCTTCAACACTTTATCAATTTCTACTTTCTGACTCAGAATCTATCTTTTCCTTCTTCACTACATTAGTCGATGACTTATCAACCCTTCAATTTTCTAGCTATTTGTTCATACAAATTCATCCTTTATATAGACTTTGTTTTTCTTCTTATCTCCTTTATCACATTTTCCTTTGATTAATCTCACCTATTCAATTCATTTCACAAACTTATTCATTGAATCTAGATCTTGGTAACACATTTTACCTTCACCTCAGAACTTGAACTTTCTTGAAAATTGTTCCTTCTCTTTTAGCCTCTTAGATCTATACCATAGATCATCATCATGAATTTTTTTTTAATATGATTTAGAACAATAGAGAGGGGGGGTGAATCAATTGTTCTCAGGTCCAAATGTATAAATAAACTTTCAAAACTCTTCAACAACTCAGATCTAACAACCAATAGCTACTCGGTCATTACTGAATGCATAAAAGAAACATATAACAATGCAGTCCACTATCCAATAGTATTTAACTTGCAAAACACAGAAATTTTCAAACCAAAACATTCACACAAGCATTAACACTAGGATTTATAGTGGAAACCCAATTTTGGAAAAACCACTTTGTAACATGTTACTGATATTTTCACTCTTCTGAAGTGAGCTTTGTGAAAAGCCAACCCTATCAAAGGTTTACAAACACACTATTAGGTGTGACCTGGTTAAAGGATTTCAACCACCTTGTTAGGAGTGCACCTTGTTAAAGGACTTACATACATTCAATTAGAATTCAACCTTGTTCAAAGGATTTATACAAATGACTTTTAGGTCAACCTTGATTAAAGGATTTAAAACTGATACAATGATTAGAATGTAACAACAATGTTTGATCTAAAAACATACAACTCACTTTGCAAATAACAAATCCAATTCCATATACAAATGCTAGCTTACTGACTGTGATCCATTTCCATCTCCATCACTGATCTGCTTAGAAATCACTTCAAGTAATCACAACTCCTTCTCCTTCAACCTTTTCTGCTTATTCAATCAATAACAACACCAACTCCAATATCCTCTCTTAAACCCCACACTTAGGTTTCCTTAATACCACTTCATTTAGGTTGATCAAACTTTTTCCACTTAATCTCCTCTATAGATCTTAGAGTTAGGTCAAATTCATCGAATCCTTCCAACTTTATGTTCTTCATCCATCCTTCTAGAAACATCTCAAATCTCTTTATGGAATTACAATAAATCAGTTTATAGTTAATTACATGCTTCCATACAATCAATAAATAAAGTCAACACGATTTACATAATCCAAGAATTCAACTATGTCAGCTAGGAATCTGAATTCTTCCTCAAATGTAAATTATTGACGCTTAGTGAAGACTGTGTTCAACTCCTTGGTCATCACTAGGTAGCCTGATCACCATTGAAACTATTTCCTCAGCTAATACTATCTTCCTCAGCAATTAACTGATATTCGGTCAACACTGAATTTACTCGGCATATATTGGCCCAGTTGACACTAACATCACTCAGCTTAAACTAGATTTCTTCACTTTTTCTCGGTTAAGCCTACTTGTTTAGTCTTACTTCTTACTTAGATAAGCAATACATTATCTTATCATTGTGCCACATAATCAAGTACCCATTGAAGTATCAAGATAAATCAACCTTTCCTTAGGTGTTATTGTTATCAACCTTGCCCTAATCCTTCTCAACAATCAAATAGATATAGTACTTTCTTAGATAGTAGCAGTCTTACCAGTTAAGGTTTGACATCAATGACAATACAACAATTGCTTCAATTGTAGTTTCTAACAATCTCCCTATTTGGCATTGATGGCAACACCATATGAATAACACATGAATCACCAACCAATGCAAAACTTATCTGTACATCAAAAATATTTATAATATCTTTAGCTTCATTCTGATTCAGAATCAATTAGCCTTGCTTATATGACCATCCACATAGTAACTTCCACTTGATCTCTTCTTGTTCCTTTCCTTTGAATCTCTCTATCTTACTTGATCTTCTATGAAATCTCACCATGTGTTTTCATCTTTTTCATCTCCCTCTCTGAAAATAATGCCAAAGCAACAACTAAAACATACATCCTTTAGATGTAGATGTCATCTTGTTAGTTCAGTAACAATATTTCTCCCTTTGTCATCTTTGATTATGACTGATTATTAGCTTTGCTGTACTTTTCACAACTCTAGGATGCTCCTAAAGTGTGACCTTTCTCTACATCAATTTGTAAGATAATATTTGTAGCACATTTGATGTAGTGCTCCTAGCTTGACTAGGCAGCCTCAGTTAGGGGAAGAACCCCTAATTTGCCTCTTAGATATTCATAAGCTTCTTTAGGTAAAGCTTTAGTGAATATGTCCGCTAGTTGTTCCTTTGTATTCACATATTCTATTCTGACCTCTTTATCTTGTACCAATTCTCTCAAGTAATGATAGTTGATGGTGATGCATTTGGTCTTTGTGTACATCACTGGGTTCTTAGATATGTTGATAGCACTTGTGTTGTCACAGTAGATGACAATTGGTTCAGTGATCTCTTCTTTCATGCCTACCAACAATTGCTTTATCCATACCAAGTTTGAACAGTTCACTACTGTATCTACATACTCAGCTTCAGCTGTAGATTGGGAAATGTAATTTTGTTTCTTTCTTGTCCAAGAAACTAATCTCTATCCAAGAAAGAAAACTCCACCACTAGTACTCTTTCTATCATCCACATTTCCTACTTAATCTACATTAGTATAGACTCTCAGTTCAAATCTTTCATGCTTCTTATAGTACAGTCCATAATTTGTAGTCTCTTTCAAATATCTCATTATCCTTTTTACATCCATCATGTGAGTTTCCTTAGGATTGGTGGAGAATCTTGTCACAATCCCAACTACTAGAGCAATATCTGGTCTGCTGTGAGCAACATATTGTAGTTTTCTAATCATGGACCTATAAAAAGTCTGGTTTACTTCAGCAACATCATCATTTTTAGACAATTTTTGTCCAGTAGCCATGGGAGTACTTACTGGCCTTGAATCCTCCATACCAAAGGTTTTTAGTATCTCATGAATATATTTAGACTGGGTGATGAAAATACCTTTCTCCATCTAATATACTTGTAAACCAACAAATAATTTTATCTCCCCAAACATACTCATTTCAAATTCAGTTTGCATTTGATTTAAAATTTTTTTACACAGGGCATCTTGTCCACCAAATATGATATCATCTACAAAAATCTTAGCTAACAAGATTCCTTTACCTTCTTCATCTTTCATGTATAGATTGATAGTGTCATTTGTCCTTGAGAATCCAATCTATATCAAGTAGTTGTGCAGCCTCTCATACCATGCTCTGGGGGCTTGCTTTAGTCCATACAATGCCTTATTCAGTTTGCAAACCATGTGTCTCTTGTTTGGATCAACAAATCCTTCAGGTTGTTCAATGTAAACTTCTTCTTCTAATATACCATTTAAAAATGCAGACTTGATATCTATTTGGTATACCTTGAAATCTTTGTAGGCAGCATATGCAAGTAGAGTTCTTACTCCTTCCAATCTTGCTACAGGGGAAAATGTCTCCCCATAATATATTCCTTCTTCTTGTGCGTATCCTTTGCATACCAGCCTTGTATTGTTCCTTGTGATTTGTCCATGTTCATTCAACTTGTTTCTGAACACCCATTTTGTTCCAATGACATTATTATTTTCTGGTCTTGGCACCAGAGTCCAAGTATCATTCTTGTCTATTTAGTCTATCTCCTCATTCATGGCTTGGATCCAATCTTCATTTTCTAATGCCTCCCTTATTTTCTTAGGCTTGAATTCACACAGTAAATATGTAGGGTCTCTTAACTTGCTTCTAGTTATAACTCCAGTTTCTTTGTCTCCAATTATTTGTTCAGGCTTGTGATGTCTCCTTACATATTGTGCCAAAATAGGTTTTGCTCTCTTTTCTTCTTGCTCTTTAGGTTCACCAATAAGATTGTTAGATTCAGCTTCTGAATGCTTAGAAACCTCTTCCTGATACTCGGTAGCATCCTCCTGTCACCCAACATGTTCTTCTTGTCGCTCAAAATTATTTCCCTAATGCTTGACATTACTTTCCCAAGACTCTGCATCAGGTGCAAGTTTGTCACTTGCCTCTCCTTCTTCTATATATACAAAAGATCTATAATCTTTTGGTTCTCTCTTGCTTTCCTGTTCATTTTTCTCTACATATTCATCAACCTTGACATTTACGCTTTCCACAATTTTGTTAGTGTTAGAGTTCAAACACTTGTAAGCTTTTCCTTTTGTGGAATAACCTAGGAATATGCCCTCAACACTTTTAGCATCAAACTTTCCATTTCTATTATCTTTTAGTATACATAATTTTCTTCCAAAAATTCTAAAGTACTTTACATTAGGTGTATACCCATGCCATAACTCATAAGGTGTAATATTTGTACCTTTTTTGATTTGTACTTAGTTTAGGGTATAAACAACTGTACTTATAGCTTCTCTCCAGTACTTTTGTGCAACATTCTTCATGATCATTAGTGTTATTGCACAATCCATGATAGATCTGTTCCTTCTCTCTGGTATATCATTCTATGGAGGTGTTCTAGGTGCAGACATTTGTCTCTTGATTCCTTTATCATTGCAAAATAGATTGAATGCATTTGATATGAATTCTCCACCTCAGTCAGATCTCAGACACTTCAGGTTCCTACCTATCTCCTTTTCAACCTTAGCCAAATACCACTTAAAAAATTGAAAAGCATCAGATTTTTCTTTTAGAAACATTATAGTCATCATTCTGGTGTAATCATCAACAAAAAGAGTAAAATATCTAGCACCACAATAGCTTTGTACACCCATAGGTCCAAAAAGGTAAGTATGAACCAAATATAAAGCATTTTCAGAAGTAAAAGTCTTTCCCTTGAAACTAGACATTTTCATCTTACCCAACTGACATTGTTTTCACATTACATTATCAGGTTTCTTCAATCTCGACAGTCCTCTCACTTTCTTCTTTTTACTAATTTCTACTAGATTATCAAAGTTAACATGACATAGCTACTTATGCCATAACCATATATCATTAAGTCGTGCAATCATACATGTCTCTTCAGATAGGTCTAGATAGAAAAAAATACCTCTTGTATGTTCTCCACTTCCAATTAGTTCACCAGCGACATCAAATATTTTAGCCTTCCTATGATGAAATTCCACTCGATAGCCAATGCTATTAAGCTGTGCAGCACTTGGAAGATTATAGTTAAGACCTTCAACCCAATAAGCATTTTCAGAAGTGATCTTATCAGTTAGCTTAATCAATCCTTTACTCCTAACAGGACATGGTGCATCATTACCAAATTTAACACTTCTACCTTTGTAATGATCTAGGGTATCAAACTTAATTTTATCACCAGTCATGTGGTGTGAGCAACCACTATCAATATTCCACTTATCATTTTTGTTCACATAGGATATCAGTGCAATTTTCTCATCCTCATCAGACTCATCTTTCATAGCAACACAAACTACTTCAATTTCAAAATCATCACTATCAATGTTAGTTTCTTCTTCAACAATATAGCATGATTTCCTACCTTTTCCTTTGTAGTCCTTGTACCTTTGGTAACCTTTGTCTTCTCTTTTGTCTTTGTGCTTGCTATCTCTTTCCTCATCCTTGTCATCCCTATCAGGACATCTTGCAGCTATATGAACATTTTTATTACATGAGAAACATATGATAGGGAGTTTATCTTTATACTTTCATTTTCCCCTTTTCAATCTTCTATTCATAAGAGCTCCAAGATCCTCTAGTTCTTCATCAGAAGAGTCACTTTCACGTTCACTCTCACTGATGCATCTTTCTTTTTCTTTCTTAGACTTATTTAGAACCATTTGCGACTTGAATGCAGATTCAACGTTAGGAATAGTGAAGTTATCAAAATTAGAAAGCTCAAAAGCAGTAAGCTTACCAACAAGATTTTCCAAAGTAAGGGCATTTCCAGGGTTACATCTAGATTCTTGAATTGCTAAAATTTTGATGTCATAAATAGGACACAAAGTTCTCAAAATTTTTCCAATAATAGTCTCATCATCAATAATTCCATTAGCCCCTCTAATAGCATTTACAACTTCTTTTATTCTACCACAATATTGAGCAATATTCTCAACTTCTTGCATTTTCATTTCATCAAATTTACCTCTCAGGCTTTCAAATTTTTCCCTTAGTACATTTATGTCACCACCATAGATGTTTGCAAGAGTGTCCCACATTTTCTTTGCATTTGTGAAATCTTTGATGTCTTCAAATTCAGAATAGCTTAAGGAAGATGCAATATCCAACATTTCTTGATTGTGTTCTTGTTTATCTCTCATCTCCTCTGTAGTCAGAGGTGCAACAAGTGTAACATAGTCATACTCAATATAATACTTTGTTAAGTCACCAATACTAGCTAGATGTAGATTCATTAGACTCTTCCATGTAGGGAAGTTCTCCTTATTTAGCTTTGGTACCTCCTTCTAATACATCTTTAAACTTGTTCTCTGTAAGCACCAACAACTCTGATACCACTTGTTAATATGATTTAGAACAACAAAGAGGGGGGGTGAATTAGTTGTTCTCAAGTCTAGATGTATAAATAAACTTTCAAAAATATTCAACAACTTAGATCTAACAACCAACATTTACTCGTGATGAACTACAACTGATTTAGAACCTGATTGAAGATTCTACAATTTAAGATCACCGAGATGATTGATTAGATATGACATATGATTAAATCAGTATTATGTTGTCATTGACGTCAACTAGTTTGAAAATACTTATCTTGTAAGTTACTATACCGAAACATTTGTAGTAAAGGAGTGAAAGAGATGAAGTATGGAAATATCTACATGAGGAAGATGGATATGATAGATGAGGATAAATAATACATAGAGTAACTTGTTGATGAGTCTATGACCTTATGATATTGACTTGATTATGTTTCATTCATCTATGATGAGGAAAAGAGCTGAAAGACACAAAATAGTGTTGTTAGTTGATGAAGCATTTCAGTATACACTGATGGAATGTAGTGTATACCAAGCATAGTGTAAACCAAGCTTGTGTTCAAGGATGCATTTCTTTGTTAACTGAGTAGAACAGAGGAACTAAATGACTAGCTTAGCCAACAAGATTGATGAGCTGGAAAGTGTATGACTTTGAGGTAACAAATAATGTTTGTTACACAGATCGACGGCTAACAAAATTTAGGAAAGATCTAAAAGATGAGAATCAAATGAGTTATTGACACATAAGCCGAGGTATGTTTAAGAGGCAAAATCAATGAAGATGATTAAGCGGAAAAATTTGATGGAGTAGAAGAAAATGGTTTACTTGTCTATATAAGAGACTGGAGATTTCATAGTGAGAGGTAATGCCTAAAGGAGGAGACTGTAGAAACTGAGAAACATAGTTTCACAGAATGCCAAGAACACCTGCATGCAAGAATACCTGTTGCTGAAAGGAAGCCAGAGAAGACAAAAAAGAAAGGGCTTGGAAATCTCAGTGGTGTGAGAGAAATTGTATTCTAAGATAAAAAAAATAATTACAAGAGTTCAACCTATAAGGTGAACAAAATCCCTAAAAAGGAAAAAAGTTAGGTTGCGCAATATAATTAATATAAAATATTAATTATATGCACCTAAAAGAAAGCTTAAGTGAAAATAGAGTACATAGACAACTTAATAATTAAATCAACATGATTTAATTGATAAGTGAAGATAAATAGATACTCTAACACCCCCCTTAAGAGAAGCTCAGGAGGTAAGCTAACCTAGCACAGCTATGAAAGCAGGAAAAAGGGTCCCGGTAACAAGGCTTGATCAGGTACCCAGTACAAGGAAATCTTTATAAATCAGAGTTAAGGAGAAAACCCAGTGGGAAAAACTCCTCTCCAAAAAGAGATGTAAAAGCAAGCAAAGACAAAAAGAATGACTTCAAGAGAGTCTCTCAAAGCCATAAGTACAATGCGTGCTGCCAACCCCCCGTGAGAGAGGGTCAAGGCTCCAAAGCCCCCCCGTAATGAAAGAACCCTTGGATCAATGAACAAACCACTGTGACTCCAATGTAGAGTAGTGAAAGTTAGTGGACACTGTAGAGGGAACCTCGAAAGATGAGGTGTCACTGGAAGGCCGAGCTGATGCTCAAAGGAGTAGACACAAGGATCCTGAAAGGGAATCCCCAATGTAAGTGGTATGATAGGTGTGCTGACACTATCATCAAAGAGGAGATGAATGTCCTCTATAGAATCCTCAACAACTGCACCTGGTGGCTCGATAAATGGAGCTAGAGGATCAGGCAGTGCTAAAGAAGAACCCTGCTGAACAAAAAAGAGCTCAATAGGAGGTGGCATGGCAATCACAACAGTAGTCTCAGGAACCACATAGAGGTTCAAGCAACCTGACTGTACCACATGATGCTCTCTCAAAGGAGGAGATTCATGCTCTGGCAAAGGTGGACCAAAGTTTGAAAAGGAGTAGAGACGGGTGGAATGATCAACTATCTCTATAGCAACAATACCTCCTGTCATACTATCCTGGATGAAAACTGAATCTGGAGTGAACTCAACTATCTTCCCTAACCCACTATGAGTAATCTGATAAACCAAGAGAAGGTTTGCAGATAGAGATGGAACATATAACACATCATTGAATGTGCCATCCTGAATGCATACAGTGCCTTTCCCACAGACTGTCATAACAGTGTTATTCCCAATGATAGTATGGGGAATAGGAGAATCTTTAAAAGAAGAGATCTCTCAAGAAGATGCCATATGGTGAGAAGCACCTGAATCCAATATCCAAGGGACTTGTGAAGGGGATGCAATAAAAGCCCGTAATGCATGACCCTTTCTAAGATCTTATCTAGCTGTAGAATAGATAGAGGAAGACTGATAAGTAGACCCCTGTGAGCAAGAAGAGGATGGAGAGGAAAGATTACTCTTCTAAAGAAGAGGTTGCAAATCCGCTATCTATTTCTCGTAACCATCAAACTTCTTCTGATAGCAAAGTGACTCATCATGTGTTCCCTTCTAACAATAGGAATATGTAGGTCTCTCAGTGTTCTGTTTCTCCTTCTTAGAAGAAGATGGTGGGCCAGTAGAGTGTTGAGAAGAGGAATCTAATATCTGCTTCAGCTTCTGTGTACTCTGAGGTGACTTGGCAAGCAATGCTTGTGACTGTGAACCTATAAGAGAATCCATCTGAGTGAGCTTTGATTGCTCACGAGTCAACTGGTCACAAAAAGTCTCGAAAGAGGGCATAACATGTCATGCACCTAGTGCATCCATAGTGGAGTAGAAGGTAGACAAAAATATTTGAAACTGTCCTCAAAGCTTAGAAAGAATCAGGTAAATACACTCATTGTCTATTTTGTTCTTCCCACATCCCTATAAAACTGAACAGAGAGATTTGAACTTCATCAAGAAGTCCTCTATGGTGGGAAAAGAATCAAGTACCAATGAAGTCAACTCTACCTCAATCTGTAGTGCCCTGAACTCATTAACAGTGCCAAAAAGATTTTGAAACTTATCGCAAATGGCTTGAGGAGTAAGGCATCCATCAAGGTGAAAAAGTAGACTATCTAAAACATGTAGTGATATCAAACCCATGGCTTCATCCATCTTGTTCCTGTGCTGCATAACCTCAAATGGTCGAGTCAACTGAGGCTGAACTAGGTCCAAACAAGACCATAAACCCCATAATTGAAGAAGCCATGTCATACAAGCCTTCCACATATGGTAATTGTGTGGAGTGAGGAGCTCAACAAATGCTATGTCTGCCATAGTGCCAAGTGCTCTGACTATTTTTTTTATTAAGTTTTCTTTCAGAACTAGACAGAAGATGCAGAAGGGGTTTTGTTTTATGTGATACAATGTTTTATTTTTCTAAGATAAATGATAGAAAAAAAAGAAAGAACACCCCCCACAATTGATAAAACCCAATTCCAGCATAATTATGAAAGCTCGAAAGAAAGAAAGAGCAAGAAATGCTTCAGAATGAAAATTTGTGTACCTTGACTTTGAAGCTCAAAAAATGGCATCAAAATGGAAGAATAAAAAAATCAAACCTACACCAAGGCAACGGGCTCAGAAAGACCTTTCCGATGATATATCATATGTCAATTTTTGAGTCCGTATGAACCTTGTAGAAGCAAAAATGCCCAAGTACCCCCAAAATGCAAGCTCTCTGGAAAAAACCAATGACTAAAAAAACGTTGATGACTGTATGACCATCACGGGCCCGTCACTGACGTTAGCATGATGTCATCTTGGAAAATTTTAGAGCCGCCAGAATTTTTTTAAAAAACTATCAGAAAAACAATTCCGACGCCAGAAGAAATTGCCGGCAAGTGACGTCAATAGGTGACATCACCTGCTGTAGGCGGCCAGGCAGAGGTTTGGCGGCGGTCGGGTTGGGCGGCGGTCGGTGAGTGGCGGGGCGGCGCTGCAGCCAAGCGCGGGTGGCTGGCAGGCGGCGGTGGGCAGTCGTTGGCGGGGAGGTGCTGCAGCTAAGCGTGGGTGGCACCGGGGTGGTGTGGTGGCGGCCCATTGGCAGAGCGCCCTAAAAACTCAAAAAAAAAAGTTTTTTTAATTTTTTTTTAAAAATCATGCCTGTACGACTTTGATAGGGCAAATTTTTCCTCTCAGATGCCCCAGAGGTCAAATAGGTCAAATTTTATATGGAAATAGGGGTTTTTGGGCCTTCTGGATGCAACCGTGAGGTCAATTTTTGCCCAAATTGCACCAATTTTTTTTTCTTTTTGCAGGCAAAAAAGAAATAAAAAATAATGTCCTACAGAGAATACCAGAATTGAAAACTTACTTCAAAAATACCAGAACAGGCAGCAGTAGGGAAGCTCTGATACCATGTAGAAACTGAGAAACACAGTTTCACAGAACGCCAAGAACACCTGCATGCAAGAATACCTGTTGCTGAAAGGAAGCCAGATAAGACAACAAAGCAAGGGCTTGGAAATCTCAGTGGTGTGAGAGAAATTGTATTCTAATATAAAAAAAATAATTACAAGAGTTCAACCTATAAGGTGAACAAAAGCCCTAAAAGGGAAAAAAGCTAGGTTGCGCAATATAATTAATATAAAATATTAATTATATGCACCTAAAAGAAAGTTTAAGTGAAAATAGAGTACATAGACAACTTAATAATTAAATCAACATGATTTAATTAATAAGTGAAGATAAATAGATACTCTAACAGAGACTCTAGAATTATCACGTGAACAAGTTTTCATGCATACCTGATCAAACTGGTTAGTGAGAACTGAACTGTAGAGTTTTTGCCAAGTGACAGGAAGCTATTACCGAGCAACAATAAGTTACTGAACATTGATTGGAACCTAATTGATTTAATGATCAGAGGATTGAATGAGCTTAACATTGATCTATACATCTGTAATTGAAGTTTTATTAAGATGAATCAGCTACTGTTACATTTTAACCATTGTACACAGTCAAATCTCTTAACCAAGTGGACTAAGAAAGTCTTTAATGTATCATTCATAGAATGAACATTGTTATCCTGTCAACCCCAGAGTGATTGCTGGTTGGACGATAATGATTAGTCTTAAATCCTCTAACAAGGTCACACCTAACAATGTGTTTGTAACCTTTAACAGGGTTGGGTCTTCACCAACCTCACTTTAGAAGAGTGAATATTTTTGGGTTGTCAGTCCCAAGTGGTTTTTCCCTTCATAGGGTTTCTATGTTAAATCTCTTGTGTTATGTGTTGATTGTGATGTTTGTTCGATGTCATATTTGCATATTGCATATTTGATTTTATCGATAACTACTATATGTTTTAGACTGGTAATCAGTAAAAGCATAGACAATACAGTATTTTAAGTTACTGAGTATCAAAAGTTTTATTTATTTGTTTTTGGATTATACATTTTGTATTGGGACACTAGATAACTAATTCACTCCCCTCTCAGTTATTCTAACAATTGGTATTAGAGGATTGGTCACTTAGAATAGAGTTTTAAGGACTTTAGTATAAAGATCTCAAAATGTATAAGAGGGAAGTGCCAAAGCTGAACAAAGAGAACTTCATAGTATGGCAAAGTCGAATGAAGTTGCACATATCTAGAATTGGGAATTCTACACTAGAATTGATGGAGAATGACTATATAGAATCAACCACTGGTCCCCTGACACTTTATCAACTGAGAGACATGCATGAACACAATGTTATTATGATGGAGATTACTGCTACCTATACCGATGCCGAATTTGAAGATATTAAAAGTTGCACTACTGCAAAATCCATGTGGGATAAACTTTCTCAAGTTTATAGTGGAGATGTGAATGTCAAAAGAGCCATAGTAGAAAGCTTAAGGGGTAGATTTGATGATATGAAGATGAAGGAAGGTGAGAATATTGTGCAACACACAAATAGACTGAAAGAGGTAGTACATGCTATTAGAGCATCTGATGGAGTTATTAGTGAAGAGACAGTTGTAAGCAAAGTCCTCAAAACCTTATTGCCAGTTTACACAATTAGAATATTTGCTATTCATGAAACAAGGTCTGCAGCTAGTAATGTCCTTACACTTGACAATCTGATTGGTAAACTTACAACCTTTTAATTGAATAACTTTGACAACAGTGTTGTTTCGTCTATGGAATCCACTTTCATGTCTTCTTTGAAGATTGGTAAGTCTAGCAGGAATAATAGGAATGATGATAATGATAGAAATATCGATGAAGAGCTTGATTAACTTGAAGCTCTTATGGCCAGAAGATTACCCAAAGGTAAATGAAGGTATAGAGGTAAGCTACCTTTGGCATGCTTTAACTATAAAGAGGTTGACCACATCACTACTAGATGTCCACATAAGAAAGATGATGAAAGAACCAAAGACCGATATGAAGGAAGCTATGGGAGAAGAGTCAACAGAGGTTACCGACACAATAGAGATAACCGAGACAGTAATGATAAAGGCAAAAAGGTATGTTACATAGTTGAAGATAATGAATCTAAATCTGATTCTGATGATGATGTAGAAGTTGTAGTTGTTGCTATGAAAGATGACTCAGAGGAAGAAGAAAAACATGTAGAAATACTGCTGATCTCTAAAGTGAACAAAAATAATACATGAATCATAGATAGTAGCTGTACACATCACATGACTGGTGATGAGGAGAAATTTGATCAACTTGAAGAATTCAATGGAGGATCTGTTAAGATGGGTAAGGACACACCCTGTATGGTAAGAGGTAAAGGATCCCTGATGATAAATGATAGGATAAACTACGAAAATGCTTATTGGGTAGATGGACTGAACTATAACTTGTTGAGTGTGGCACAACTGAACAATTCAGGTCACCGAGTTGGTTTTGAGAGAAAGAAAGTGAAAATATTTGATGATGGTGGAAGATTAGTTTGAACTAGTGCATAATCAAGAGGTAATCTATTTTATCTTGATACTGATGAATCTTCTTGCTTGATGATGAAAAATGAAGATTCTTGGTTGTGGCATAAAAGGTTATGCCATGTGAACTTTGATAACATGATTAAGATCAGTAAAAGGAAAAGAGTTAGAGGTCTCCCTAACTTGTCAAAACCTGATCATGTTATCCTGAATGTCAGAAAGGTAAGATGACTAAATCTAGTTTCAAAAGTAAGGATTATTCAACAAAGAAGATACTTGAGTTGGTTCATACTGAATTGTGTGGTCCTATGAGAACTTAGAGTTATTATGGTGATATATACTTTATTCTTTTTGTTGATGACTATACTAGATTGATGACTGTTATGTTCTTGAAAGAAAAATCTGAAGCATTTAAGATGTTTAAGTGGTATAAAGAAGAGGTAGAAAAAGAGTCTGGTAAAGAATTGAAATGCATAAGATCTGATAGAGGAGGTGAATTTATCTTTGATGAATTTACTAATTTTTGTAATGAGCATGGTATTAAAAGATAGGTCTCTACACTGAGGACACCTCAGCAAAATGGGATTGCTGAAAGAAGGAATAGGTCAATATTTGATTGTGCAAGAACATTGATGCTGCAAAAGAATGTTGCTCAGACATACTGGAGGGAATCTATCAGTACAACTGTTTATGTTTTGAACCAAGTACAACTAAAGAAGGACACTAACAAGACACCCTTTGAGTTGTGGTTTGGACACAAACCTACTGTAAGTTATTTCAAGATTTTTGGAAGCAAATGTTTTATTCTAAAAAATGAGAGAAATGAGAAGTTTGACTCAAAAGGTGATGAAGGGATATTTCTAGGATATTCCAGTAAAAGAAAATCATGTAAGTGTCTGAATAAAACTACTAATAAAATGATTGAAAGTACTAATGTCTAAGTTGATGAGTTTGATGAAAATAATGTAGAGGAAAGTACAAAGGAACTAGAAGACTATGGTAGATTCACTTACATTAAACACCTAGAGTATCTACAGAAGCCATAGCCTATGATAAGCGGTCAGTAGGAAAAAAATACAAAAGAATAGGAAAGAGAAATCAACGAGCAGGATGGACCTATCGAGAAAGAAAATGAACTTACACAGGATGAGCAAGAAAGAAGAGACATAATACTAGCAAGATTTGTCTGGAGACATCATCCTAAGACACAAATTATTGGAGACAGACAAGATGGCATGCAAAAAAGGAGTAAGACAAGACAAGGTACATGTCTAGTTTGTGATTATGAATCGAAGAATGTAAAAGTTGCCAACCTCACTTTAGAAGAGTGAATATTTTTGGGTTGTCAGTCCCAAGTGGTTTTTCCCTTCATAGGGTTTCTATGTTAAATCTCTTGTGTTATGTGTTGATTGTGATGTTTGTTCGATGTCATATTTGCATATTGCATATTTGATTTTATCGATAACTACTATATGTTTTAGACTGGTAATCAGTAAAAGCATAGACAATACAGTATTTTAAGTTACTGAGTATCAAAAGTTTTATTTATTTGTTTTTGGATTATACATTTTGTATTGGGACACTAGATAACTAATTCACTCCCCTCTCAGTTATTCTAACAATTGGTATTAGAGGATTGGTCACTTAGAATAGAGTTTTAAGGACTTTAGTATAAAGATCTCAAAATGTATAAGAGGGAAGTGCCAAAGCTGAACAAAGAGAACTTCATAGTATGGCAAAGTCGAATGAAGTTGCACATATCTAGAATTGGGAATTCTACACTAGAATTGATGGAGAATGACTATATAGAATCAACCACTGGTCCCCTGACACTTTATCAACTGAGAGACATGCATGAACACAATGTTATTATGATGGAGATTACTGCTACCTATACCGATGCCGAATTTGAAGATATTAAAAGTTGCACTACTGCAAAATCCATGTGGGATAAACTTTCTCAAGTTTATAGTGGAGATGTGAATGTCAAAAGAGCCATAGTAGAAAGCTTAAGGGGTAGATTTGATGATATGAAGATGAAGGAAGGTGAGAATATTGTGCAACACACAAATAGACTGAAAGAGGTAGTACATGCTATTAGAGCATCTGATGGAGTTATTAGTGAAGAGACAGTTGTAAGCAAAGTCCTCAAAACCTTATTGCCAGTTTACACAATTAGAATATTTGCTATTCATGAAACAAGGTCTGCAGCTAGTAATGTCCTTACACTTGACAATCTGATTGGTAAACTTACAACCTTTTAATTGAATAACTTTGACAACAGTGTTGTTTCGTCTATGGAATCCACTTTCATGTCTTCTTTGAAGATTGGTAAGTCTAGCAGGAATAATAGGAATGATGATAATGATAGAAATATCGATGAAGAGCTTGATTAACTTGAAGCTCTTATGGCCAGAAGATTACCCAAAGGTAAATGAAGGTATAGAGGTAAGCTACCTTTGGCATGCTTTAACTATAAAGAGGTTGACCACATCACTACTAGATGTCCACATAAGAAAGATGATGAAAGAACCAAAGACCGATATGAAGGAAGCTATGGGAGAAGAGTCAACAGAGGTTACCGACACAATAGAGATAACCGAGACAGTAATGATAAAGGCAAAAAGGTATGTTACATAGTTGAAGATAATGAATCTAAATCTGATTCTGATGATGATGTAGAAGTTGTAGTTGTTGCTATGAAAGATGACTCAGAGGAAGAAGAAAAACATGTAGAAATACTGCTGATCTCTAAAGTGAACAAAAATAATACATGAATCATAGATAGTAGCTGTACACATCACATGACTGGTGATGAGGAGAAATTTGATCAACTTGAAGAATTCAATGGAGGATCTGTTAAGATGGGTAAGGACACACCCTGTATGGTAAGAGGTAAAGGATCCCTGATGATAAATGATAGGATAAACTACGAAAATGCTTATTGGGTAGATGGACTGAACTATAACTTGTTGAGTGTGGCACAACTGAACAATTCAGGTCACCGAGTTGGTTTTGAGAGAAAGAAAGTGAAAATATTTGATGATGGTGGAAGATTAGTTTGAACTAGTGCATAATCAAGAGGTAATCTATTTTATCTTGATACTGATGAATCTTCTTGCTTGATGATGAAAAATGAAGATTCTTGGTTGTGGCATAAAAGGTTATGCCATGTGAACTTTGATAACATGATTAAGATCAGTAAAAGGAAAAGAGTTAGAGGTCTCCCTAACTTGTCAAAACCTGATCATGTTATCCTGAATGTCAGAAAGGTAAGATGACTAAATCTAGTTTCAAAAGTAAGGATTATTCAACAAAGAAGATACTTGAGTTGGTTCATACTGAATTGTGTGGTCCTATGAGAACTTAGAGTTATTATGGTGATATATACTTTATTCTTTTTGTTGATGACTATACTAGATTGATGACTGTTATGTTCTTGAAAGAAAAATCTGAAGCATTTAAGATGTTTAAGTGGTATAAAGAAGAGGTAGAAAAAGAGTCTGGTAAAGAATTGAAATGCATAAGATCTGATAGAGGAGGTGAATTTATCTTTGATGAATTTACTAATTTTTGTAATGAGCATGGTATTAAAAGATAGGTCTCTACACTGAGGACACCTCAGCAAAATGGGATTGCTGAAAGAAGGAATAGGTCAATATTTGATTGTGCAAGAACATTGATGCTGCAAAAGAATGTTGCTCAGACATACTGGAGGGAATCTATCAGTACAACTGTTTATGTTTTGAACCAAGTACAACTAAAGAAGGACACTAACAAGACACCCTTTGAGTTGTGGTTTGGACACAAACCTACTGTAAGTTATTTCAAGATTTTTGGAAGCAAATGTTTTATTCTAAAAAATGAGAGAAATGAGAAGTTTGACTCAAAAGGTGATGAAGGGATATTTCTAGGATATTCCAGTAAAAGAAAATCATGTAAGTGTCTGAATAAAACTACTAATAAAATGATTGAAAGTACTAATGTCTAAGTTGATGAGTTTGATGAAAATAATGTAGAGGAAAGTACAAAGGAACTAGAAGACTATGGTAGATTCACTTACATTAAACACCTAGAGTATCTACAGAAGCCATAGCCTATGATAAGCGGTCAGTAGGAAAAAAATACAAAAGAATAGGAAAGAGAAATCAACGAGCAGGATGGACCTATCGAGAAAGAAAATGAACTTACACAGGATGAGCAAGAAAGAAGAGACATAATACTAGCAAGATTTGTCTGGAGACATCATCCTAAGACACAAATTATTGGAGACAGACAAGATGGCATGCAAAAAAGGAGTAAGACAAGACAAGGTACATGTCTAGTTTGTGATTATGAATCGAAGAATGTAAAAGTTGCATTAGAAAATGATGAATGGGTTAATGCAATGAAAGAGGAAATAGAACAAATAGAGAAGAACAATACCTAGACCTTAGTACCCCAGCTGAAATATAAGAATGTTATCGGTACTAAGTGGATATTCAGGAACAAGCTGAATGAAAATGGTGAGGTAACAATGAACAAAGCTAGATTGGTATGCAAGGGATATGCATAGGAGGAAGGAATTGATTATGGTAAAAATTTTTCACCTATTGCTAGATTAGAAGGAGTTAGAATGCTACTTGCATATGCTACACACAAGAAATTCAAAGTTTATCAAATGGATGTTAAGTCAGCATTTCTGAATGGAATACTTGAAGAAGAAGTCTACATAGAACAACCTGAAGGGTTCATTGATCCAGACAACAAAGACATGGTATGTAGATTACATAAAGCTTTGTAAGGTTTGAAGCAAGCACTAAGAGCCTGGTATGAGAGGTTGCATACTTATTTGTTAAGTATTGGATTTGTTAGAACTAGTGAGAACAATAATTTGCATATGAAAGGAGATACTGATGATACTATTCTTATTGCTGAGATATTTGTGGATGATATTATTTTTGGAGGTCAAGATAACATATGTAAATCTTTTGTTGATGAGATGAGAAAAGAGTTTGAGATGTCTATGTTTGGAGAGATTAAGTTCTTTCTAGGACTACAAGTGATTCAACAGAATGATGGGATATTCATCACACAATCCAAATATATCAAGGAAGTATTGAAGAAATTTGGCATGGAAGATGCTAAACTTGTGGGAACACCGATGGCTACTAGATGCAAAATGACTAAGGAAGATGAAACTACAGAGGTAAACTAGACACTGTATCGATCTATGATTGGTAAGTTAATGTATGTAGTTCATAGTAGACTAGATATAGCACATGCTATGGGAATCGTTGCTAGATTTTTTGCAAACCCTAGAGAATCACACATGATTGCTACAAAGAGAATCTTAAGATACCTGAAGAAAACAAAAAATTATGGATTATGGTATCCTAAGGAAGGCAAGTTTGAACTGAAGGTTTATACCGATGCTGATTGGGCTGGAAATGTGGATGATAGAAAAAGTACCACCGGAGGAGCATTTTTCTTTGGTGAAAGACTTGTTACATGGACAAGTAAGAAGTAGGCTTGCATTTCTCAGTCTACAACTGAAATAGAGTATGTTGTTGCTGCTACAAATTGTTCAAATATTGCATATATTAAGCAAGTTTTGGAAGGTATGAATGGGGTAATCACTGAGCCAATGATTATATACTGTGATAACACAAGTGCAATTAATATTTCAAAGAATCTAGTGATGCACTCTAAGGAAAAGTATATATCTATTAAGTATCACTACTTAAGAGAACAAGTACAGGAGAAGCAAGTTAAGTTAGAATTTGTTACATCAAAAGAACAACTTGCAGACATATTTACAAAAGCTCTATTGAAGGATACATTTGAGTACTTAAGGACTAGACTAGGGGTTCATCCCCTATCTACCGGTCACTAATGTGATCTAGATGTTGCATCAACCTAATCTTATTAGAAGATCATTCATGTTGATGCAACATAGTTCACACTTTGGATCATGTTCAAGGTTGTGATAAGTTTGAAGAACTAGGACAGATTGGGATATCAGTATACAGAGTACAGAGAATGCATTGGACAACATAGAGTTACTTGGCTAATAAAGAGCAGTGTGCTTATTTGTTTCTTTGGCATTGTTGTCAAAGGGAGAGATAAACAATATGAAATAATATACACCGATGAGAACTATCTAAGGGATAGATAATCTGGAAGAAAAGAAGAATATTGAAGATCAGTTACTGAGAACAGAAGTAGGAACTTGAGAGCTGAAAAGATCATATTTGCAGAATGTCAAAGCTGCATTGTTAATGCTATTGAGTAATGTAGTGATTAAACATATTAAGCTAGGGAGAGCTTGTACATCATTTGTTCACAGAGTTGTAGAATACATGTTTGGTATATGTATGGTACATTTCATATTACTTGAGTTGCCATCAATGCCAAAGGGAGAGATTGATGAACTACAACTAATTTAGAACTTGATTGAAGAATATGTGATTTAAGATCACTGAGCTAATTGATTAGATATGACATATGATTAAATCAGTATTAGGTTGACATTGATGTCAACTAGTTTGACAACACTTATCTTGTAAGTTACTATACCGAAATATCTATAGTAAAGGAGTGAAAGAGATGAAGTACAAAAATATCTACATGAGGAAGATGGATATGATAGATGAGGATAAAGAATACATTGAGTAACTTGTTGATAAGTCTATGACCTTATGATATTGACTTGATTATGTTTCATTCATCTATGATGAGAAGAAGAGCTGAAAGACACAAAGCAGTGTTGTTAGTTGATGAAGAATTTCAGTATACACCGATGAAGTGTAGTGTATAGCAAGCACAATGTAAATTGAGCTTGTGTTCATTGATGCATTTCTTTGTTAACCTAGTAGAACAGAGGAACTAAATGACTAGCTTAGCCGACAAGATTGATGAGCTGGAAAGTGTATCATTTTGAGGTAACAAATAATGTTTGTTACACAGATCGATGACTAACAAAATTTAGGAAAGATCTAAAGGATGAGAATCAAAAAAGTTATTGACATATAAGCTGAGGTATGTTTAAGAAACAAAATCAATGAAGATGATTAAGCGGCAAAATTTGATGGAGCAGAAGAAAATGGTTTACTTGTCTATATAAGAGACCAAAGATTTCATAGTGAGAGGTAACGTCAAAAGGGGGAGACTACAGAATTATCATGTGAACAAGTTTTCATGCATACCTAATCAAATTGGTTAGTGAGAACCAAACTGTAGAGTTTTTACCAAGCGACAAGAAGCTATTACCGAGCAACAGTAAGTTCTTGAACATTGATTGGAACAGAATTGATTTAATGGTCAGAGGATTGAATGAGCTTAACATTGACCTGTACATCTACAATTGAAGTTGTATTAAGGAAGATCACCAACTGTTACATTTTAACCATTGTACACAGTCAAATCTCTTAACTGAGTGGACTAAGAAAGTCTTTTATGTATCATTCATAGAATGAACATTGTTATCTTGTCAACCCCAGAGTGACTGCTAGTTGGATGATAATGGTTGGTCTTAAACCCTCTAACAAGGTCACACCTAACAGTGTGTTTGTAACCTTTAACAGGGTTGGGTCTTCACCGACCTCACTTCAGAAGAGTGAATATTTTTAGGTTGCTGATCCCAGGTGGTTTTTCCCTTCACAGGGTTTCCACATTAAATCTCTTGTGTTATGTGTTGATTGTGATGTTTTTTTGATGTCATATTTGCATATTTGATTTGATCGGTAACTACTATATGTTTTAGACTAGTAATCGGTAAAAGCATAGACAATACAATATTTTAAGTTACCGAGTATCAAAAGTTTTAAGTATTTGTTTTTGGATTATACATTTTGTATTGGGACACTAGATAATTGATTCACCCCCCTCTCAGTTATTATAACAAATCATTCATTATTGAATGCACAACTAAAACATATAATAGTGTAGTCCACTATCCAATAGTATTTAACTTGCAAAACACAGAAATGTTCAAACCAAAACATTCACACAAGCATTAACACCAAGATTTATAGTGGAAACCCAATTTGGGAAAAACCACTTTGTAACATGTTACTGATATTTTCACTCTTCTGAAGTGAGCTTTGTGAAAAGCCAACCATGTGAAAGGTTTACAAACACATTGTCAGGTGTGACCCAGTTAAAGGATTTCAACCACCTTGTTAGGAGTGCGCCTTGTTAAAGGACATACATACATTCAATTAGAATGCAACCTTGTTCAAAGGATTTATACAAATGACTATTAAGTGAACCTTGATTAAAGGATTTAAAATTGATACAATGATTAGAAAGTAACAACAGTGTTTGATCTGAAAACATACAACTCACTTTGAAAATAACATATCTAATTCTGTATACAAATGCTGGCTTACTGACTACGATCCATTTCCATCTCCATCAATGATCTACTTGAAAATCCCTTCAAGAAATTACAACTCCTTCTCCTTCAGCCTTTTCTACTTATTCAGTCAATAATAACACCAACTCCAGCATCCTCTCTTCAACCTCACACTTAGGTTTCCTTAATACCTCTTTGTTTAGTTTGATCCAACCTTTTCTACTTAATCTCCTTTGTAGATCTTAGGGTTAGGTCAGATTCATCAAATTCTTCCAACTTTATGTTCTTCATCCATCCTTCTAGAAACATCTCAAATCTCTTTATGGAATTACAATAAAATAGTTTATAGTGCATTAAATGCTTCCATACAATCAATAAATAAAGTCAACATGATTTACATAATCCAATAATTCAACTATGTCAGCTAGGAATCTAAATTCTTCCTCAAATGTAATTTGCTAATGCTCAGTTAATACTGTGTTCAACTCCTCGGTCATCACTGGGTAGCCCAGTCACCACTGAAACTATTTCCTCAGCTAATACTATCTTCCTCAACAATTAACTGATATTCGGTCAACACTGAATTTACTCGGCATATACTGGCTCAGTCGACACTAACATCACTTAGCTTAAACTAGATTTCTTTACTTTTTCTCGGTTAAGCCTACTTGTTTAGTCTTACTTCTTACTTAGATAAGAAATACATTATCTTATCATTGTGCCACATAATCAAGTATCCATTGAAGTATCAAGATAACTCAACCTTTCCTTAGGTGCTATTGTTATCAACCTTGTCCTAATCCTTCTAAAAAATCAAATAGATATAATACTTTCTTAGATAGCAACTATATTACCAGTTAAGGTTCGACATCAATGACAATACAAAAATTTCTTCAATTGTAGTTTCCAACATTTTCCTCATCATAGATCTCTCTAACTAACTCTTCCTTATCATCATAATCTTCCAGCTCATCATAGCTAATCATTAAATTTCATTTTGATCCTTGTATTTAATTTTTGTTCCTTACTCGATGGATAACACTAAATTTTGGTTAACTTCGCTCAATGCCTAAACCTTCTTCTTAGTGTTTGGAGTCCCTTTTCCTTTACCGAAATTTACTTTTCTCTTACTGAATTATGTATTCTTCTTGGTAGCCAAAACTGTTTAACTTACCAATTTTTCTAATCTTCTTTACCATTCTTTATCGACTTGATATAATCATACTTTAGGTAGAAAAAAATTATATCAACATAATCTTAGCATTGTCTGATCTGTATCAATTTCCCATTTAAGTTATTCATCTTCACAACATATCACTTCTTCTTCTTCTTAACTCATTCAACTTATATCATACTCTGAATGATATGGAAACATAATATAAACCATATAATCAATTTCTTGACACCAATGGAAAGATAATAATTGATCTAACGTTTCTACTATCTTGTAAACCTTTGATATAGGTTTGTCTTCATCATTATCACCATCAGTTATAGTAACAACCTCCCTCTTTGGCATTGATGGAAACATACTAACAATATTCATTGTTCAATTAATGATGGTAACACTACACTATCATTCCTGTACTCCCTCTGAGATGTAACTTCTTTTCATATTCTCCTTCTATCAGTAGCAATCTTCTCTTAGAATATTCTTCCTCTGTGCAACATCAATAATACTCTCCCTCTTTGTAGTCATTAATAGTAGTCTTCTCTCTCAAAAATCAATTGCTTTATCCTCCCTTCACTGAATCTTCATCTCCCTCTTTGAAAAAAATACCAAAAACACATATATTCCTAAAAACATTTCTCAGGAAGTAAATCATACCTCAAATGTATTGATTTCTCATTGCAGTCATAAACATTTTCACAACTTCAGGCTTCACCTAAAGAGTGAACACTAGTATCAACTCACAAAATAGATATTTTGATGAATACTTAAATTGATGCAGCATTGATCTTTCCTTAGTGAATATTGGATAGGGGAATAACCCCTAACTTACTTGAAAGATACTCAAAATCATCCTTTGATAGTGGTTTGGTAAATATATCAGCTATTTGTTCCTTTGAATTCACATACTCCAATATCACATGCTTGTCTTGTACTTTCTCTCTTGAGTAATGATACTTGATAGAAATTTGCTTTATCTTTGAATGCATGAACAGATTCTTTGATATGTTAATAACACTAGTAGTATCACAATAAATTATAACTAAATTAGTAATCTCTTCTTGCATACCTTCAAATAATTGTTTGATCCACACTTTGTTAGGATAATTCATAGTTGCAACAACATACCCAGCTTTGATAGTAGAATGTGAAATACAACTTTGTTTCTTACTTAATCATGTCACTAACCTTTCTCCTAAAAAGAAAGATCTGCCACTCGTTCTTTTCCTATCATCAATGTTTCCAACCCAATCAACATTAGTATATACCTTGAGATCAAAATATCCTCCTTTTGTGTATAGAAGACCGAAATCTTCAGTCCCTTTCAGATATCTAAATATTCTTTTCACTGCAGACATGTGTGTCTCCTTTGGGTTGGAAAAAAACCTTGCAAGTATACCAACTAAATGTAAAATATCAGGTCAGCTATGAACAACATACTGTAGTTTACCAATCATGGATCGGTAAATTGTCTCATTTAATTCCTTAGTCTGATCTTCCTTTGACAATTTACAACTAGTAGCCATCGATGTTCCAACTAGTTTTGATTCTTCCATGTTGAATGTCTTTAGAATCTCCTTGACATACTTTGATTTTTTTATGTATATCCCATCTTTAACTTGTTGAATTTGTAGTCCAATAAAGAATTTAATCTCTCCAATCATGGACATCTCAAATTCCTCTCTCATTTCTTCAACAAATGATTTAGACATTATTTTATTTCTTCCAAATATAAGACCATCAACAAATATCTCAGCAAATAAAATCTTATCAGTACTATCACATTTCAAATACAAATTGTTGTTGTCACTTGTCCTTTGAAAAAAAATCTAACTAAATATGAGTGTAGTCTTTCATACCATGCTCGGGGTGCTTGCTTCAATCCATAGAGTGCCTTGTGTAGTTTACATACCATATCTTTGTTAGAATTTTGAACAAATCCTTCAAGTTGTTCAATGTACACTTCTTCAAGAATTCCATTTAAAACTGAAGACTTGACATCCATCTAATAAAATTTGAATCTTTTATAGGCAGTATATGCAAGTAATATTCTTACACTCTCTAATCTAGCAACATGGGCAAATGTCTCACCATAGTCAATACCTTCTTCTTGTGCATACCCTTTGCAGACTAATCTTATTTTATTTCTGATCACATCTCCATTTTCATTGAGTTTATTCCTTAAAATCCACTTTGTTCCAATAACAATCTTATCCTTGGGTCTCAGTACTAGTGACCAAGTATTGTTGTTTTCAATTTGATATATCTCTTCTTTCATTAAATTAATCCAATCTTCATTTCCTAGTGCATCCTTGACTAATCTTGGCTCAAACTTAGAAATCAAACAAGTATTATCTTTCAACTTACTTCTTGTCATGACTCTTGCATTATTGTGTCCAATAATTTTGCTTAGTGAGTGGTGTCTTATCACATATTTTGCTAATACACACTTGGTAGATTGTTCATCAGTGTTTTCATCTTTGGGTGGAGGCTGAGCTTGCTCCTCAATTTCTTCTTGTTGCATCTCGGTTGCATCAACCGAATTACCTTCTTGTACATAAAAAAATCTTTGATAATCTTCATGTTCCTTTTTGCAAATTCATCAATCCTCACATTTTCACTTTCAATAAGTTTGTTAGTAGCCTCGATCAAACATTTATATGCTTTTCTCTTTGATGAATATCATAGGAATATACCGTCATCTCCTTTAGAATCAAACTTTCCATTTCTAGCATCTTTCAATATGTAACACCTACTTCCAAAATTTTTAAAGTAACTAACATTCGGTCTATGCCTATACCAAAGCTCATAAGGTGTCTTTGACATAGGACAAGTAAAGAGGATCCAATTAAGGATAGTCCAAACATGCAGCAAAACACAAACAATGCGGATTAACACAACAAACAATGTTTTCAACTAAATTTTCATTAATATGCTCGACTATAAGGCCTTTTGGGTTAAGGCCAAATATAAAAAAAGTATTTCTACAATCTTCTAGCTAGTCCAGCACTGAAAACAATCAACAACTAATGGAAACCCTAAGGAAAATCTAAACTTGAGCTCACTAGCCTCCAAGCAATCTCCTTGTCTCCAAGCATGCAAACCACTAGCTCTGCTATTAAAACTATTAGATAACAATCTAACCTTCAAGATCTCACAGGATCCAAATCTAATTACTAACTGACTCAAATCTACTACCTAAACAACTACCCAAACACTCCTTAAATACTAATCTTTAGCCACAAGTCGGCTGGAAGAAACAATTAACTCCTAAGCCAAGTTGACTCCTATTACAAACAAATATTAAATGCAACAATAATCATCTCTCAAATAGCCTTACAAACATTTAATTCTCTATGTTGGCTTCTAGATCCACATAGGAGAATACAACAAAAGCTACCAATAATAAATGCATCAAGTCAACCAACCGGATCTCTAAGAACTCTAGTCAGTAAACCAGAACTACTAAACACAAGAAAAACAACTGAGCACTAGTGAAACAACCAACCATGTCAAGAAACACTGAGTAAGACATGCATCACTGATAAAGCACATTGACCGAGTACCACAGGCACCATCGAGTACAAGTTTCACCTAGCACAAGAGGTTTCACCAAATTCCTTCAGCGACCGAGCTTCCTTCAATAACTGAGACCATCGGTTAAAGCTACAACCAAGTAACACAGAACCAAAACAACACACCACCGTGCAAATTCACTAAGTACCCCAGAATGCCCCTACATCAGTCTTGTATGTGCCTTTCTTCAATTGTATTCGGTTGAGTGTGTAGACAGTAGTACTTATGGCTTCTCTCCAGAATGTTTGTGCAACCTTTTTATCAATCAACAATTTTCTAGCACAGTTAACTATAGATATATTCCTTCTTTCAGCTATACCATTTTGTTGTGGAGTCCTCGGTGTACATGCTTGTCTTTTGATTCCATTTTCATTGCAGAAGAGAATAAATTCATTGGAGATAAATTCACCTCTCTATCTGATCTTAAGCATTTCAACTATTTTCCTATTTCCTTTTCAACTATAACCTTATACCACTTGAATTTATTTGGAATGCATCATACTTTTCTTTAAGAAACATAACCAACATCATTCTTGAATAGTCATCAACAAAAAAAATGAAATACCAATCTCTGTAATAGCTTTGTATCTTCATAGGACCACAAAGGTTAGTATGAACTAATTCCAAAATACCATTAGATGAGGAAAACTTGCTTGAGAAACTTGATTTTGTCATCTTACTAGTGTAAGCCTATCCAACTTCTCTTTTGAAGTAAAAAAATCCTTAACATCATTGAATTCATAAACAGTAAGTGAAGAGGCAGTTTCAATCATGACCGAGTTGTGTTCCTACTTTTCTCTCATCTGATCAACTGTCATGGGTCTGGTAGGTGGTGGAGTGTAGTCATTATCCAAAAGATTTAGTGAATATTCTCCAATTCAAGATAGGTACAATCTCATCCTACTTTTCCATGTTGAGAAACTTTTCTTTTTCAGCTTAGGTACTTCTCTCCCATAAATATTTGAATATTTTACTCAATTCTTTAAAACTTATCCCTTTAGAGTACTTAGCTCTGATACCAATTTTTGGATTATAGAGAGGGGGGGGGGGGGTTGAATCAGTAATCCATGATTCTTAGTACCTCAAAAAATTTCTCTGATTAACTTATTTTCAACTTAGACAGACACAATTCACTATTTACCTACAAAGTAAATAAACTTTAACAATTGACAATAACATTCACAATAATTATTCATCACATATAACACCAATATTTAATGTAGAAACCTAGCTTTGGGAAAAACCATTGTGGGAATTGTCATCCACTAAAGAAAATAATCTTCTAAAGTATGCTTGATTAAGATCTAATCTGGTTAAAGATTACAATACACACTACTAGGTATTTTTCGGTCCAGGGATTTACCTCAGATCTGTTAGGATCTCCACCCTATTAGGAGTGGCCTAGTTAAAGGGATTTGAACACTCTTTATAATGTTACCTTTGTATACACTTAAAAGTGGCTTGATAAATTAATTAAATATTTATTATTTAATTAATCTTTCTTCCCTCTATTATTAAATAAATTATTCAATTTATTTAGTACATTGACTTATCTTATTCTTCTTATCCTAAATCCTCTAAATTAGTCATATTAAAGTGATTTAATGAATTAGTCAATTACACAATAACTATATAACTAAGTCCTTTAGTCCATCTCATAGACCTAGTCACCTGACACATCACCTTGGCTAAAGTAATTAATTTTTATTAATTATTAATAAGTCACAATTATCCTCACAAACACATGTCCTATTCTTAAGGGCTATGTGGCCTTATAAGACTTGGTCTCATGACCACATGTCTTCTTCCAAACTTGGTCAAGAACACATTCCCTATTCCTAAGGAGCTTCTCTAGCCACCTCAAGGAGTCAAAGATGACTCATGGGAGTGACTTTTCTAGGCAAAGGCAAGATAAATTTATCTCACAAGCATCAAGAAAGAGATCATAAGTGGCAGTAGAATGACTGCAAGTGTGAGTGAATCTCTTGTAAGCATGTCTTTACCTATTTCTTGCAAGAAATTCATGGAAAATAGAATATACAAGCATGCAAATTATGGTGCAAATGATGAAGTGAGGCTTAGAGCCCTACGGTGGGTGCCATTTGTGTGATGAAGTTACTCACCTGCATGAAATTAAGATCTACTAACATCAATTTAATCAAATACAATGCAAATTTAACTAGAATTAAAATTATGATCTATATTATCCCATGGATCTCTAGAAAGAAGTGGTAAGTGAAGCTCTCAGCTACAATCCTCACTAGTGACACCTTTAAATGAGAAATAATGCTGCTACTATGCTTATGCTATGCTTCTATGATGATTCTATCTCAAGAATGATGAAATTATGATACTAAATGCTCAAGAATGCTCAAATTGCTCTTGGAAATGATCTCAATTGCCTATAGTAACAATGCTATGCAAATGAAATTCCAAGATGGAAATGCTCTCCAAAATGCCTCATACTTATAGTAATTTCCCAAGGGTAGGGGGTAGAGTGAAGTAATCATGATTATCCAATGGTTGAGTAAAAAACTTTGCATTGTCCATAAATGGGGGGACAAGCCTTTAAATGGTTTCAAAGCTTTAGACAATTTAAATGTTTTGAGTGATTTGTGTCTTTTTGTTCTCAATTTCCATTGGTTGATCACTTTGTTGAAAGAAAATAAGGAATATTAAATTCAATTAATTAATTAAATTTAGCCATGTAAGGGTAAATGGGTTCCTTTTGATTTTTGATTAAACAACTATACAATTAATTGATTAAAATCAATTATATATTGTTTTTGTCCCTTTTAAGCTTCAATTTAATCATTTAACATCATTATTTAATAATTCCTTTGTTTTAATTGATTTTGTCCAACTTTATTTAATTATGTCCCCTTTTAATGCATTTAATCCATTTTGATGATTTTTGATCCATTTATTGATTATCACTTGTCCAATTTTACGTGTCTACAAATGCCCCTCTTTGAATTGATGTACAAAGAACATTGATTCAAAGATCCTTTAAATCCTGATTACTGATTCCTAATGTGATTGATTGCTGCCTCTTGATAAAATTTTTTTTTGATGCCCCACTGATTTCATGATGTTTGATTACAATTTTGATTTGATACCCTTATGCCCCCTCAGAAATTAAAACATATAAATTTCTTGATTTTGAAAAATTGGATTTGATGTTTGATTTATCAAATATGTTTTCATTTCTAAAAGATATTGTTGATAAGTCATGATTCAAAAATTGTACGTCTAAGATAGATAGGTCTATTGTAGTTATGCAAAACAAGTGATTATGATAACATGATAATGATACCAATGAATGTGATTTGTCAATCTGATAGGATAGTAAAACTGATAGGATAAATCAATCAGTGTGAAAACTGATATGATTTGATACTGCTGCTTCGTTCTTAGGACACAGAGACACGAACAAATGGTACTGGGTGTGATTGCTGGATACTTTTGATCGAATTGATTGACGTAAGATGATTCACTGATATAGAATACTGATATGATTCCCTTAATTTGCAAAACATGCACATTTTCATAAGTTATACATACGGTCCCTAGCTTCTTAGATATTAGATTTTATGGATCTTCCTTGTTGATTTTGTATCATGTTGATGTTTTATTGATCAGGATTTAGATGTATCATTTTGTTGTTGACATTGTATCTTGATATACTGATTATTGGATCTTTGATGAACATTCTTTTGTGATGATATGAACTTTTCCTTGATTTCCCCCTTTTCCTTGGAAAATTAACTACAAATCATGCACTTAATCTAACATGATAATGCAATTATCCTAACATGATGATACAATTAATGTAACATGATAGTGCAATGCAACCTAAGTGTCACCAGCTTTTAGCAAAGAAATGCCGTGAGGATAAATTTTCATCATTGAGCATTTTGGGACCGGAAAGCAAGTACAATCATCATTGACCACATCATGATGATATGAATACCACTTTTATCACTTTTGGTAACCTCATTTTGAAACTAGTACAACCCTCACTAGCTGGATGACCAAACTATGGGAGTATGAATATCCTTTCAATGGATTCAATGTTGCAATTGGATTTTGGTAAACAAACAAAGGTCAACCTTCCACCCTATATGAAAGTCCTCGATGGTTCTTTGGTGACCATGTCATTAGACGAATTCACATAAGTTGTTGGATCTCCCTCAAGATAGTCACTCAAAGATAAGAAAAATATCATGTCTTCATCATCGCCAATCTAGTCGAAACATCATCGATTAGCTAAAAAGATGTCATAAAAATCAATTCAATATAGATTATCAAAAGAAAGCTTCAAGTGTTTTGCAATGTTTCATGATTTTCAAAAAGTATTTCCAAGCATTCTGATATTTAAGGTGTTTTTGTCAATTTTTAATCCCAGATAATAAAGTCAATGAAGGCTCAAGGATCAAGTTGTAGGATCAACATACTTGGGCTTTTTGAACAATGATATCTATCAAAGGTTCAATGAACTTTCCACTTGTCTGAAACTCTGATAAATCTATCTCTAACATGACTAATGGTAGCATCCTTGAATCTATTTGTAGTTTAATGCATTGCTTCATGTGAATTGATGCCTCTCTGTTGAAATCCATTGATTAAGATCAAATGCCCCTGATTGGATAGGAAAAATGTTGGACTTGGGCAAACTTCCATAATATTACAAAAGCTCAGTTTTATGCAATATGTAGCTCAAAGCACTTTATGCTTTCCTTTTTACTAGCTCTCAAACAAGATCACATTGGTTTTCCCCCAATATCTAGCAAGGTATAGGACATGAATGATGAATTTGCAAGCTGATGGATTAGAGATGGAAAGGCCATGATGGATGAAGCATGCGAATGTGACCCATAGGACCATCTTTTCAAGAATACCCAAGCTAAGGAAAAATGATATAGCAATGTGAATCATGTTTTTGGATAAGCCATGGGAGTCAAGGATGCAGTGCTAGATAGCTTATAGGATAACGATCTACTGTCATGAAAATGAGGGATCCAAAAGAAGTGGACATGTTAAGAAGTCCTTGATAAATTTTTTTTTACTTTAAGTTCTTCATTTTGATCAAGACCAAGGGGTCAATTTGGGTAAGATGTGGATAAGATAACACAATCCGGATAAAGGGTGATAGAGTCTATGAATGGATGTTTTGGGATTATGGAAAGACTGTCAAGGAATAATGAAGGTGAATTTGGGATAAGCAAGATCATGATAGGGTAACATAGATGCAACAAGTACATAAGATGATGGAAAGGATAACGGGTGTCAAGATACTTAATGTTCATGGATATGTTCAACCTTGTCAAGATGAAGGTGATAGAGGAAATGTGGATGAAACTTGCCCCCAAGTGTAGAGTGCAAGAAGGAGGAATTACACATGATGCCTATTTAACAGGTTTTCATCATGGTATACAGATTTGTTTCTCTTTACTTTTGCTACCAAGGTGCCTATTACTAGGTTTTCACCAAGGCACTTTTTTTTCTCTCTTTTTTTTTTTTTTTTTTGTATTTTTCAATATTTTCTCAACATTAGAATCTTTGGACAATGCTCCTCTGAAAGATATACTATAATAAACCATGGGTATGACTAGGAGGCTCAAGGATATTGATAAGAGGGATGGAAGCATGGAAAGTATGCATTGGAAAAAGAATGTGAGGATAAGAAGAAGGTATGTTGTATATGAAAATGTTGGCAAGATCAACTTTGACACACGCTTTGAAGGGTGGTGGAATGATGGAGGAATGATAGATGACGAAGATAAGGATCTTTTTGAGGTAGTGGATTTTGGGATATAGGAAGATGAAGGATGTTTGGAAGGAGATGGAATGGAAGCCTTTGGAAGCTTGAATGTCAATTTTGATTTTTCTTTTGTGTGCAACTCTTTCAAAAGTGACTTGGGAATCCACATAGTCTTTGATTTTTCTTTCCTTTGTGTTGCTTTTGAATTCATTTCTTCAATGAGGGATTTAGGAACCCACATTTTATTTTTTTCTTTTTGCTTGGTGGACCTTTGCGGCCTGTTGGATATTTCATTTTTCTTTTCATTCACATGTTGATTAGATGGGACATTGTGATTTTTATACACATATGGATTCTTGGATTTATGATTGTTATGTTGCACATCAACATTGCTTCCAAAAGACTTAGGAATTATGGATGAATAGGAATAATATGGAGGGTTCATATGGATTGGTTTTTGGACATTCTTCAAGTATGTGTGCCTTTGTTGATCTTGATACATGCTAGGGTAAGTGAATGGATAGCTAGGGATGATAGGAATAGAGGATGGAGGAATATATGGACCTAATATGGATGGAAGGGATGAAGACTTTTGTTTTGGGACATAGGAACCCAAAATGGATTTGGAGGATAATGAAGGCATATGGTTGCATTTGAATAGAGGGATATAAGGTGTGAAAGGGATATCAATATCTTTGGAAAGAGTTGCATCTCCTAGGTTCTTATCTTTAAGATTTATCTTTATATCAATAGGCTCATGAATAGCTTTGATAGGAACACATTTGATAGGATCAACTGGAGCTTGAAGGGATTTATTATCATGCAAAGGATTTGGAAGAATGATGGTTTCTTGAGATGAAGATGGAGGAATATGACAAGGAAATGATGGGATACTTCAATCTTGACAAGGATCTTCAAATGGTGTAGAAAGAGTATTTTTCTCTTGATTTTCAATATGCTCATTAGAAATTATGGAAGGGATATCTTGATCTTGCTTGGGAAGTGGAGAAAATATGGAATTTGAAAGGGTACATTGTTCTTGGAATGAAAGGATATCATCTTGAAAGACATGAAAGGATGCAAGGGGGTCATCAAAAGGTTCTATGGATATGGGACCTTCATCAAATATGGGAGGGGATTGTCTGTAATCTTGATCTTGATCTTTATCAACATTTATTTCTTTTCTCTTTGGATTATCCTCTTGACATGAGGCCACTTCTAAGGACAAGGTAGATGTTTGGATATGTGTGGGAGATGTTTGGAAGAATGATGCAGGATCCTCTTGAATGGGTATAATAGGTATTGATGCACATGAAGCCTTGGGGTCCAAGATCTTTGAAGCATGGAAACAATCTGCAGCAAGATATAAGTTAGCTTGGGTTTCTTTTAGAGGTAGCCCTTGAGGGTAGACATAGTCAACTTGGAAAGTGTCATCATTAGGCTCATTCTTTGGTGGAGGAATTTTGGATAGTTGTGAATCTTTGTGAGATGACTGAAAGATGAAAGGAGTGCTAGCTATGGGAGAAGCCTTACTAGATAGGGGTTTGTGCATTAGATCTTACTTGAGCGTGGTACTTTTCTCTTCATACTCTTTATTACCTTGATCACAAATAGGATGATCATGAAATTTCCTTTGATCCAAGATAGGTTTGTTGCTCTTAAATGCTTCTTTTTGTGAGGATGATGAAGATACGGATGGCCCATCATCATAAAGAAAAGGCCAAATTGATCTTAATGATGTCTCTTTAGATGATGTATCCTTTTGTTTTTCCTCGTTCTTCCTCAAGGTTGATGTGTCATAATTATGCGGAAGCTTAGCTCCTGATTGAGCTAAAGTTAGGAAATATGCTTCTTTATCCTAGTTCAAAATTCGTTCCATTATTTCTATAAACATGGGATCTTGGGATGCTCTCACAATGTCATTTTTAGACAATTCATCATTTTGAAAAGGATAGCTTGATATTAATTATGGCCATTTATATGATGTATCTCTTTGTTTTTCTTGATTTTTTCTCAAGGTTGATGTGTCATAATTATAAGGAAGTTTAGCTCCTACTTGAACTAAAGTTAGAAAATATGTTTCTTTATCCCAATTCAAAAGTAATTCCATTATTTCCAGAAACATGAGATTTTGGGATGCTTCCACAACGTCATCTTCAGATACCTCATCACTTTGATACCTATGGAGATCTTGGTCTTGAGTTTGATAATTATGCTCCATAATAGGATTGATTTGTTTCTCAAATAGACTCATCATTATAAATGTTTTTCAAGGATATGATCTATTTGTTGCAATGTAAAGAATATCTCCGCAAAAGGGTATCCAAATATGACTTCAAAATTTTTCCAAACCCTCGGGAAATCTCCACTGTTTGCCCTTCTTTGTTTCTGGGTGTCACTTTCCTGAGTGTAGGCATGACTAAAACCTCTGTACACGTGAATTGGTTTCTTGTTAGGTGACACACTATAGGTTCTCAGCTGACACTTTGCTATTACTAAGTGGGTTTCTAGTTTTTTACAGGCGTGTCTCAAATTTCTCTGAGCATGACTTCAGTGTGTCTACACGTGTTTAAGAAAGTCACAGGCATGACTGAACCTCTGATAGGTGGGTTTTTTTTTTGTGCATAGGTGGCACTTCTCTGACCAAGGTATAAGATTTTGAATTTTTAAAATGTGTAAGATCAGTCTTTGGAAATTTATGTGTTTGAAAATAGAAAAACAAGCACAACATGCACATCAGTTTGTCATCATGTACCTAAAAACATTCTAACATGTATGTTCTCCGATTTTTTTCCCAATTATACCACAATAAAGAATTCCAAATAGCCTACCTAAAGTCAATTTTGGCTTGTAAACATGGCTCTACAAGGTGGCTTTGCTATTTTACTAGGTTTTAATAAATATTCTGTTCAAATAGACTTCAATCTCTCAATTCTCCAAGGAGGCTTCCCACACACACCAAAGTATGATTTTGCGCAATCCGTTAAGACTACTAGAGGAAGGTTGAAAAATCAAAATCCATTTGTCATGCACCCCATTAAGGATACATTTGTTTCATTTTAGAGTGGGTCAGATTCCCGCAGCAAAAGTGAGTGTATCCCACTTTTGGCTGTCCCTCTCACCGGCCTTGCTAAGGCAAACTCGGGAGGCAAGCCCACTAAATTTCTAGCATGTTCATGGAAAGCAAGAAATGAACTTAGTAGGACAAGTTTGGGAGTTTTATTCACTTAAAAAGTGAAGAGCATATCCCTATTGCCTTTCTTCGTTCCAATCACTCAAACACAATATGGTTCTTTCCCAATCTCTTAACAAGGAGATTCTTAAAATGGAAGTGGTTCATTTCCCATTTTTAATTAAGCTATGTTTGAAATTGAATGCCACAATCTAATCAAGTGCAAGCTTGAATAGAGAAATACCTTTCCTTGTAGCTAGCATAAAGCTAGGGGCATTTTGGAAAGATTTTTGACATTTTTCTACTCACCTTAGCAATAGCTCCTTTCCATGTGCTTGTACTCCAAAAAATTAGTCAACACTAACAATCAAAGTGAGGGGAAACCAAAATTGAATTGACAAAGCCAAGCTTTATGTAATGAATTTTAAGCACTCTAATTGCAAATCTTTCAAACAAAAATTTGAATTAAGAACTAAAGATCCAATTTAAAGTGACAAATTTCTTTTTATACGCTTCAATCACAGCAAGGGATTTTTGATATACCTGATTGTCTTCTTCTTGTGTTGACTCAAGAACAACCTTAATGTGTGCTATGTTTTCTTTCTTAATCCTCCTTTCTAATGCCTTTTCCTCTTGATTGAACTTGCTTTCCAACCTTTGTACCTTTCTGTGCCTTCTCATTTACTATCAAATCATGCAAACAGAGAGTTAGAAAAATGATTTAATCAATTTAACAACAAATAAAGGTAATAGACAGAAAGTGACATTGTCCAGCTAATATGCATGACTGAAATTCTTGTAAGCGTGACTGAAATTCTTGTAAGCATGACTGAAATTATTGTATGCATGACTGAAATTCTTGTACGCATGACTGAAATGCTTTTACATGTGACTAGAATGCTTGTACGCATGACTAAAATGCTTGTATGAGTGACTGAAATGCTTGTACATGTGACTGAAATGCTTGTATGTGTGACTGTTTTGATAAATTGCGTAGCAAAGGCTGATAACAGGTGATAGCGGATTGCAGCTACGTGACACTTCTTAAGTCATAGGAGTGACTTTTCTAGGCAAAGGCAAGATAAATTTATCTCACAAGCATCAAGAAAGAGATCATAAGCGGCAGTAGAATGACTGCAAGCGTGAGTGAATCTCTTGTAAGCATGACTTTACCTATTTCTTGCAAGAAATTCATGGAAAATAGAATATACAAGCATGCAAATTATGGTGCAAATGATGAAGTGAGGCTTAGAGCCCTACGGTGGGCGCCATTTGTGTGATGAAGTTACTCACCTGCATGAAATTAAGATCTACTAACATCAATTTAATCAAATACAATGCAAATTTAACTAGAATTGAAATTATGATCTATATTATCCCATGGATCTCTAGAAAGAAGTGGTAAGTGAAGCTCTCAGCTACAATCCTCACTAGTGACACCTCTAAAACAAGAAATAATGCTGCTACTATGCTTATGCTATGCTTCTATGATGATTCTATCTCAAGAATGATGAAATTATGATACTAAATGCTCAAGAATGCTCAAATTGCTCTTGGAAATGATCTCAATTGCCTATAGTAACAATGCTATGCAAATAAAATTCCAAGATGGAAATGCTCTCCAAAATGCCTCATACTTATAGTAATTTCCCAAGGGTAGGGGGTGGAGTGAAGTAATCATGATTATCCCATGGTTGAGTCAAAAACTTTGCATTGTCCATAAATGGGGGGACAAATGAGGGGACAAGCCTTTAAATGGTTTCAAAGCTTTAGACAATTTAAATGTTTTGAGTGATTTGTGTCCTTTTTGTCTCAATTTCCATTGGTTGTTGAAAGAAAATAAGGAATATTAAATTCAATTAATTAATTAAATTTAGCCATGTAAGGGTAAATGGGTTCCTTTTGATTTTTGATTAAACAACTATACAATTAATTGATTAAAATCAATTATATATTGTTTTTGTCCCTTTTAAGCTTCAATTTAATCATTTAACATCATTATTTAATAATTCCTTTGTTTTAATTGATTTTGTCCAACTTTATTTAATTATGTCCCCTTTTAATGCATTTAATCCATTTTGATGATTTTTGATCCATTTATTGATTATCACTTGTCCAATTTTACGTGTCTACACCCACCATGGGGAAAACCGACAAAATTTTAAAAATTAGATTTTTAGTTTTCCATGTACAACATCTACAGGTTTATTTCTACGCATCCAAACCCTATTTCAATGCATCCATACATTCTAATTGCGCATTTATTTTCACCACACTAGTCACATCTTTCTATGCTCTCTTTTTGTCTTTCTACACATTTGTTTAATTTTTTGGCACTTTCGTTCAATTCTACTGCATATCCATATCATCCTGCTGCACATTTATTCCCTGAAACTGCGCATATATAATTCTCACGCATTTACTATCTATTCCTGCACTTTTATTCACTCTAGCTATGCATTTATTCACTTAGCTATTTAAAATCTTGCATTCCATTTTGGTTTTTAGCTAACAATTTAACAACTTTCTATTCGCTTCTTGTAGTTGATTAGGTTATTTTGCAGGACGTGTTATTGAAGAACCCTTCAAGATTACTCATGAATTCCTTTCAAGTTCCTTAGAAGACAATAAGGGGATTTGTAAAAGAAACCAAAATCTCATTTTGGTTTTAAAATATGACATGTTTTTCAATTTTCAAGTGTCTTCTTTAATTTAGATCAAGTGTTTGTTGTGTCTTTCTTTTTAAAGCATTTGTGTAATCCCAAAGTTATAACAACATATTCTCTCCCCTCACCTTCATGGATCTTGGGTGTAAGAGAAATTGTTATAACTCTTAGAGGGTGGTCTTTGGTTGGAAAAGAGGCACTCACCCCTGTAAGGAAACTCAGGTGCGAAAACAGCTTCCTACACTAATCTCTAAAGGAAAGTATTGAGCAAATTCTTTTTAAATCCTTACAATTTCATATGCGTTAACTACTTTAAAAAAGATATTGTAGCCATATACCATGCATACAGAAAATAGATAGAGAATATTGAAACACATAAACACAAAGATATGCGGATGGAGAAAAACCTTTCGGTAAAACAACCCCACCCCTCCAAAACCTGCACAATGTATTATCTTCAACAAAAATACTACAACACACTTGCAATGCAAGTTCTTTTAGGAGATGAGAGACTAGTAAAACTTATATCTCTCCCATAGAAGAAGCATCATATATATAGACTCCTCAGGACCAAACAAATACCCAAAAAAGGAGTTTGGCATCCAACCACCAAGACCCATGCACAAAGCCACATGTACACAACTGTTACATGCAATCCCAAGAATAGGCATCCATCTTTAGAATAGACTATGACAGCTTGTCATAGAATCCACCAAAAATAACGGTCACAAGAGAAGTGTAAGAGAATCTATCATACCAACCTATTTTTTGGCATATTCTCTTACACACACCAACCACTTCTTCTTGGGCACCCAAATAGGCCCAAGTCATAAGATGCTCTTACACCTGTCATAGCACATTCCTTAAATAGTTCTTACATGTCATAGGAATCCATCATGACTATTTCAATCATGATCTCCTTATGCACAAGATGCCGACACATCAAGTGGAGTGACACATCAACATGCCAACTAGAGATGTACACTCACACTTAATTTTATTATTTGCAAAAAAATACATTTACAAAACAAATAATAAGAATAAGAATTATCCAAGGTTGAGACACCTTATTCCAAACAACCCCAAGGAATAACCCAACCAATAACAAGCTAAAGCTAAGCCCTTCCAAACTGGTATATAAAAAATCTAAAGATTAGTCTCACAATGAACAGGTGTGAATTTGTTATGGCAACCAAAATCTCCTCTAGTACTCGTGTGGTGCGTTAAAGTCCCTACATTGCTAAGGTGAAAATATTGCTTTGAAAGGATTGGGAGAGTCCCCTTAATTGGGAATATGGATTGATCATAGCCACCTGAATGAATGTCCTTACTACATACTTTGTTTTAGAGGCCAAAATATTTCTATTTTTTGACTCAATAGGTCACCCAAGCCCGTGAAGACACCCCATATTACTCATAGTTCATAGTAGAGATAGTGATTCTTTGGGAAGTAATGACCCATTGAATTCAAAAATTGGTGTGCCAGAGAAGTGAGTGCACTGTAAGGAGGAGCCCTTGCCTCCAAGTTCCTAGGCTATCCACTTTGGATATGCATGGCTGGATTTTATCCAAGTGGGGATTCAACATATATTGTCCTTGCTAACCATAGGATTTGTAAGCATGTTTGTAAATTTATTCTAGAAGTAATTTAGCAATCAATCATTCTTGTTTTGTGTGTGTGCGTGTTTATGCATTTTCTTTTCCAAAAAAAATCATCCAAAATAGTAGTCAAACAACTAAAACTTTCTCAAATTTTGCAAACAGAATTACAAAACACCAGAGCTGCATATTTGTTAAACATTTTGGTGCATTTGATTCACTTCACTGCGCATTCATCACTGTCACTGTGCATATATTCAAACTTGTTGCGCATCTATGTAAAACTACTGCATATACATCACACTATCTTGCACATTTATAACAGAGGCTTGTTGCCCAAACCTTAGCATTTTCAAACATACTTTTTGGATACCCAATTTTGTCTTCTTCTTGATTCTGAAAAAACATTTGATCTAAACAACACCATGATACCTAGTTTGACCATTTTCTTCAAATTTCATCATCACTCTATTCATCCAATGTCTTCAGAATCACCATTAAGTGTTGATACCTACTACTTTGAACATCAGATTGATCTTTGTGAGTTTCCTATCAGGATTTATCATCGTTACCCAAGAACTTAGATTTTATCCCTTTATTGTCTTTGTCATATCATAGTGAGTTCCATACCTCCTATAGACTTAGATTATCAATTATCACACTTATCTCAACACTTTAGGGTCTCTTCTCATAGAAAAATTTCATCACATCACCATCCTCCACCTTTTTATGGTTCAAAATTGATCTCAAAAACTCAAAGAACCCATCAATCTAGAATATAGAGACAAGATGGTAGGAACTAGTGGTAATGAGAACCCTTGGTCCCAATTGTTTTTCAAGAACACAATTGAGGAAGAACCAACGTATGGAGAATTGAGAGAATCCATGAAAGATCCTAACTTCCACAAGGTCATGGAAAGAATCTTAGACATGGACAAAGAAAAATACTTCTCATGCTTTCTCAACAAGGACTTAGACTACCCCTTGATTTTGATGTCTCTACTCTCAAAGAACCCCCTATGACAAATGATCAAGAAAGACCTAGTAGTTCTCAAGAAACACATGCTTATGGAGCTATGGAAGACAAACAAAATAGTGCTTCCCATAATACACAAGGATCTACATTATCTTTGGACCCTATTTTACAACAAATTTGTGACATTCAAACTGGATTTGCAACTAAGAAATATTTCTTAGATGATATATGTCCTTATCCTTTTGAAAAGAATTTAGAAATGATTCCATTCCATCCTCATTTTGAGGTGCCTAAATTTGACAAATAAAAAGGGAATTTAGATCCACCAGATCACATATGTGAGTTTTACACTGCTTGTATTGAAGTCACCCACAATGACACTTATCTTATGTGACTATTTCCACGTAGTTTAGGAGGACAAGCCATGGAATGGTTCTCCAAATTACCTCCAGGCATCAAATCATTCAATGAACTTATTGACAAATTTGTGACTCATTATTCATATAACATCAAACATGAGGTCACTATGCTTGATCTTTGCAATGCACAACAAAATAATAGAGAACCTTTCCTTACATTTTTGAAAAGATGGCATCAACTATTTTCCAAATATCCATGAATAATTCTCGAACAATAAAAGATGGATATCTTTGTGTATAACCTTACACCAGAAATGAGTTATAGGTTACAATTGCAATGTCCTCCAAGTTTCAAAAAACTCATTGAAAATGGTGTCAAAATTGAGGAAGCTATGGTTAGAAAAGGTGAGATTAAACTCTATACTAAAGATAAGGTTGGATCTTCAAGCACGAATCCCAATAACAACAACAATGACAAATCAAAATTTTGGAATAAGAACAAAAACATTGTCAATGATGGGATTGTTGATAACAGACATGTTAAACCAATACAACCTGTCTTAAAACTTACAATAAAGGCCAATACTACTCAACCTACTCAATGTAATCAAACTAAAACTTAAAATATGAGTAATAATTCATCTAATTCAAGATTACCTTTTATGCCATGCAGAAGAACTTTTACTCCTTTAGGCTAGTCTCTTGAATTTGCACTAAGGAAATTGATCACAAAGAAACTCATTGTACTTCCTGAAATTAGACACTATGAACCTAAGGTGAAACCTTCTTGGTGGAATGATAATCATTATTGAGAATTTCATAAAGGGAATGGTCATAAAACCAATGATTGTCAAAGACTTAAACATGTGATACAAGACTTGATAGAAAGTGGTGAAATAAGTATTGATGGACATACCTCAAACAAGTCACACATGACTTTTAAATATCCACTTCCCAAACATGAGAAAGGGAGTTATTCCAATACTAAGGGCGATAATAAATCAAACTAAAATACAACATCCTATAAGTATGTTAATCACATATCAAAATGTCATCCTTCTCAGTATTATGCCAATATGATTAGTATCAAAGAAAATTTTGAGAGTCAACCGGTTAATGTCATAACTCAAGCTCAGTCCAAGGTTACTTTACAAGGTGTCTCATCCAAACCATCCACTTCACAAAATAAGTCTATCTATGTTCCAAAATCTATACCCAATGTTTCAAATCAATATAATCTTCTGGATCAATTGAAGAAAACACTTACCTAAATATCTATATTAGATATTTTGCGCTTGTCACCATCTCATAAGGATATTCTTGAGAAAGCTCTCCTTAAAACTCATGTCCCTACAAATCTAGATTAGGCTCAATTCCAAGCTATGGTGGGACATTTGACCAGTCCACATTACCTATCTTTTATTGAGCATGATGATCTAGCCATTAATAAACCACATAATGCCCCACTTCATATAGAAGTCCTTGTCCAAAATCATAAAATCAAAAGAGTTCTAATAAATGGAGGAGCTGGCTTGAATATATGGACTTTGAAACTAGTCCTTGCATTGGGATTTTCTAAAAATGTTGTAGATCCAAAGAATAAAATCACAATTAAAGCTTATGATGAAGATGAGAGGTCATCTAAGGGATCTGTGGTTCTACCTACAAGAGTAGGTCCTATAGTCAAACATGTTCTTTGTCAAGTTCTTGATATGGAACTTGCATATAACATTCTTTTGGGATGACCCCAGATTCATTCTATGCAAGTTGTACCATCAACTTATCCCAGTGTCTGAAATTTCCCTACAATTCTCAAGAAATAACTATCAAAGGTGATCCTAACCCTTTTCAATATTGTAACACTATGAAGATAGCACCTGAGCCTTTGGTACCTTATAATCATGTTGGATGTTTTGCAACAACACCCATGCATCTGAGTAATGTAGGATCAACATCTAAATCTAGTGGTATCAAAATAGACATAAAAGAACAAAGTATGGGGGAATACACACTGGGTCAGTCCTTTTATATCACAAAATTACCCTTATCTCCTAAGTCATATGGAAAATATCTGATTATCAAACAACAATTAGAATCTCCTTCAACAACTATTTATGACACATTTATAAGTGGGGGCACTATCTCCAAAGAAGCAGCTGAGTGTAATACTAATCATTTTCTTTATCAACACAAGAATGAGGAAGATGTAAAACATGAATATATATGACTTGATGTATATGGTAAAGGATATAATTTCTTACAAAAGATGAGATATCAAGGAAGTGGACCTGTAGGATTGCAGAGAGATGGTGTCATAAAACCAATTTTGAAAAATCCAAATTATCAAAGGGATAGAACAAGGTTAGGTTATAAAGGAGAAGGACCAAAGGAACCTAAAGGTAAAGAAAAGATCACATCTTTCAATAAAGTTTCTCATGCTTCTAGATTAGGATTTTGAAAGGATGGAATGTATGTGGATAAGGAAAAATAGAGGATAAATCATTGATAAACTTAGGGATAATCAAGAACAAGATGATGATACTGACTCTAATGTTTATGAATGGGATTCATTATTTGACTATACTGAAGAGATAGGAGTTGATGTTGTTCACACCTATAGTGACACTTACCATGAGGGGGAGAGTTTGAGGACTGAATCACTAGGATTAGTCCCACATAGTACTACTCTAAACAATCATGCGAAAAGTGAGAAATATCCCGCGAGAGATAATTTAGATGAGCGTATGGAAATATACCTTGCCGATACTATCATAAACCTTGATAATTTCTCCATAAACACCATTACCACTTTTGAAATTGACCTGAATGATCCATTACCACTTGTCCATCCTGAGCTTATAGATTGGGATTCTCCCAATAATCTAGAACTTGACATTTTCCATAATGATGATGCAATTATCAATTATCTTGGAATCAGAGATCATCTACCACTAGGGGATCATAAGTTAGGATTTCCAATTGAACTCAATGACATGGCTTATTTTGGAGAGCATGCCAATCATTTTAGTCATAAAAATATAAAAAATATAAATAGATGTAATGGTGAAAACCACTTAGTGGAATTATTAGATCCATAAAAAGTAAAAAGAAAAGACGCATTTGAGGGTGAAAATCTCTCCGAGGCACCCGAAGATGGAAGGATTGACACTCTCCCCAATTATATGAATCAAGAGCAATTTGCAATACTTGTTGAACCGAAAATGCTCTCAACATTGGAATGGAATAGTCCAAGTGTATTCTTCAAGTAGCAACATCTTTAACATAATTAGAAAGGGAAACTTTTTTGCAATTTTTCAAGGAAAGACAAGTCAACTTTTCCTTGTCTTATGTTAACATGTCAGGATTAGATCCTAATCTCATTATGCATCACTTGTCTATTACACTAGGGATTAAACTAGTCAAGAAGAAACTCAAAAAAATGCATCCTCATATTACACTCTTAGTGAAAGAAGAATTGAAGAAGCTCCTATATGTTGGATTCATTTGAGCCATTGCTTATGCTGAGTGAATTTCAAATATTGTACCAATATCAAATCCAGACAATTCTATCTAGATCTCTATAGATTTTCAAGACTTGAATAAGGCTTGTCCTAAAGATGATTTCCCATTGCCTAACATTGATAGCCTAGTTGATCTAACAACTGGTCATGAGATGTTATCCTCAATGGATTGTTTTTTAGGCTATAACTAGATCAATATTGTGCCAGAAGACCAAGAGAAAACTACTTTCACATGTACTTGGGGCACATACTGTTGGAATGCCATTCCTTTTGGGCTTAAAAATGCCAAAGAAACTTATCAGCGGGCCATGAACACAATCTTCCATGACATGATGCATACTATAATGGAAGATTATGTAGATGATATCCTAGAAAATTCTAAAACCAAAGAAGGCCATTTGAGAGTGCTAGATAGGATATTCACCTAGATGGAAAAACAAAAGATCAGACTCAATCCAAAGAAGTGTGCATTCAGGGTTACATCAGAAAAAATGCTAGGGTATATTGTCTCGGCTAAAGGTATAGAAGTTGATCCAGAGAAAGTCAAGGAAATCATGGAGATGTCTTCCCCTAAAAATATTAGTAAGTTAAGGTCTTTACAAGGACAAATCCTATCAATCAGAAGATTTGTTTCTCAAATGGAAGAGAAAAGTCATCCCTTCCAACACCCATTGCATAAAGATATCTCATTGAAGTGGGATGATAAGTGTGAAGAATATTTCTACAAGATCAAACAATATTTGGAAAATCCACCTACTCTTATGTCACCAATTCCCGGCAAGCCACTCTTGCTCTATATTTTAGCTACATAAGCCTCTCTAGGTGCTCTTATGCTCTAACAAGATCAAGAAGGTAAAGAAAAATCTATATATTACATTAGTTGTACTCTTGTGGGATATGAGCTCAATTATTCTCCAATTGAATGAGCATGTTTAGCTGTGGTATTTTCTTCACAGAAATGGCAACACTACATGTTATCTCATTCTATCAAGCTTATTGCGAAGATAGATCCTTTAAAATATATTTAAAAAAAAACAACACTAACAGTAAGATTGGCTAAGTGGGTTATGTTGCTTAGTGGATTTGATATTGATTATGTGGATAGGAAGGCTATTAAAGGACAAGTAATTGTAGAGCAACTAGTTGAGGCACCACTGACATATGATTTAATTGAATTAGAATTTTTAGATGAGCGTAGATAAAGGGCCTGTTAGTCCATTTTCTTGTCACAGCAAAAATCCTTTGAAAATGGCCTATTCCTTGCAAGTTTTGTAATGTTGTCCCACCATGCCTGCAAGTCATAGTTTAAATGTGTGATGAAAATCCACTTGATTTCATGGTGTGCACCCTTAGCCTTGTGCTCTTTATGTGTCACATTGCTCCAGTCCAAATTGCACGTGCTGAATTGCAAAATCTAGAAAGTTATTCAAGTTCTAAGGTCTGCAGGAAAATATTTTTAGAATCTACCACAGTGTCGAAAACCCAGAGTATTTTTGAAAATCCATGATGTTTTCAGTCTGTGTGAAAACCTTCATTATTTTCGACCTTATGCCTTCCAGATTTTGTGCGCTTATCTTTTGGCGTCAGAAACCTTGTGTGTTTTTTATTTTTTCTGTCGAAAACCTTGTGTATTTTCAACCTCATAGTTTCCTATTTGCTGGTGTTCCCTAACTGTGCAAGTGTGATGGATGGTGGGCTCAAGTCTTCAAAGGTCTCAAAATGATTGGTTGTCACATGATCGCATGTCAGGAATTTCTTACATGTGACCATGCGACTGGTTACCTTTTTTGTGCTAGGGCCCGTTGATGGAAGGGTGTGGTCCTGCTGGCAGTCATGTGGCGGCCTTTGGTTGGTTGTCGCATGATTGCATAGCCCAATTTTTGGCTATGCAATCATGTGACTAGTTGACATGTGTTTGCAGTGGTGAGGTGGTAGATCATCGGCGGGACCCGGTTCTTCACAGTTGCTTGGTGCAGTTAATGTTCAGACATAATTTGTGGCTGTCGCTTGTTCGCATGGAAAAGTTGCACGAGGTTTATTTCTCACGAAGTTGTGATCGGTTGACACATGTCCAAGCGGGCCCATCGGCTAGGGTTTGATAGATGTTTAATGGGTGACAAAGATCAGTGGTTGTCGCTATACCATGAGGAAAAGATGCAAGCCTTTTAATCTCCTCACTTTAACGAGAGCTATTGATGCGGTAGGAAGGTGGATACACGTGGTGGGCCCACTATCAGAGGATGTTGAGGTGGCGATCTTATGGCCTTGTCACATGATTGCAAGGGCCATTTTCATGGCTTGCAACCATGCGACAAGGTTCTTCCTTGTTGAGGCCTGGTGGCAGGTGGTGATGTGGCGGCCTTTGGTTAGTTGTCGCATGATTGTATAGCCCAATTTCTGGCTATGTGATCATGTGAATGGTTGACATGTGTCTGTAGTAGTGAGGTGGCATTTCATCAGTGGGCCCAGGAGATCCAGAGAGAAGGGTGACTTGGTGGATTACCAGTGGGGCTGAGGGTTGCAATGTTTGAAGGGAGGGCCCAGTTGTTCAGTCTCCATGACATGGCAGTTCCTGATTGGTCAGTGGGTAGGTAGCGGTGGTGATTGCTGGTGGTTAGTCACATGTTTACATAGCCTTTTTCAAGGCTATGTGATCATGTGACTAACATTTTGTGTTAGCAGTGGTGGTGGTTATGCGGAGGTAAAGGTTTATGGGTATTCACAGTTATGGGGTTGTGAGGGTGATATGGCTGAGGACTTTTCAGTGGGGTTTGTGACCGTTGACCGCGGCTAGGAGACTGTGGTCACATGATCGCAAGGGTGAGTTTGATGCCTTGCGATCATGCGACCAAGCACAGATGTAACTGAGATTTTTTTGTAGTTAATCTTGCCGATGCTCGGGAAAGGGATGAAGATCTATGGTGCTGATATAAAGTTGGCCGAGTTTTAATTTTAGACCGCCGATTTACTTCTAGTGCCATGAATGTGACCGTTTGAACTTGTAGAGAGTTTTTGCAACAGGAAGGACTGGTTTTAAATGTTTTAGCAGCCTGATTGGATTTGTTTGGTGGTTGTGGTGTGGTCCAGGGTGTTCCATGATTATTTGCAAGAATTTGTACCATATGGTGAAGGATAGATTTTGTTGCTCGACGCTTTTTGCAGGCTGGTGCTAGTTTTCCCTCCAGTGGTTTTTTGAAATTTTACTATGGTTAGCCATTGTAACCCTGACCCCAGTCATCCGTAGCTTGTTGCAACCTATTTTGGGTTTCCAAGATGACTGGTGGTATATATTGCAAGTTTTTGACTTGTCAATGGTTCTGAATTTTGTCAGTTCCAGTGGTTGTATCAACATTAGGGAAAAACCTCATGTATCTTTTGCATATTTTCTATGGTGTTTTCTGAATCAACTTGTAATGCAGGGATTTGAATCCACATACTTAATATAGTTTCTCAGTCTTGGATCTCTCCTTTAGTTTCTCTTAATGAATTCTGAGTTTTCTGGCTCATTGCATTTGGTTGCTTATGTATATGTTTCATCTCTCAGCCTTGGTTTAGAATCAGGTTAAAAGTCTCTGAGTGAGGCATAGATTCATTTGGTTCAATCAGTAAGGATACTTGTAAGTAGTGTAAGAGATGTTTAACTATGTTTATGGCTTGGATTCTCAGATGAATCTAGTAGTTGTCCTTGTGTTCCATGTTCACTTTAGGTATGATGCCCAATGGATAAGGCACTGATCTTAAGCTAGTATCCCTGTGTTGATGCAAAGTGTTGCATGGTTGTCTGCATCCTACAAGAAACCCAATTATATTTAATATCTCCAATCCTACAATCCCTCATAGTTTTGAGGTCACAAGGCCATTTTACCCTTCATAGCAATAGAGATTCAATGAATGTATGGTTAGCATTTAGTAGTCTCTTTCTATCATCTGCTTTGTTTAATCCAGTCCAAAGTCCTAAAATGTTATAAGTTACTTTATTAGGTACACCCACCATGGTTTTGCAGAGCCAAAAGTGAAGAGGGCAGTCTTGTCCCTATAGTTGGTCCAATTGCCTTGCAGAGCTTTCACACTTGGATTTAACTAGTCCTAACATCAGTCTCAAGGCATATTGGCAGCCCTAAGTGGCATAAAAGTTTTCAAACACCAACAGGGCCTTTGATAATTTGAAGGTTTATCAACAAAGGATGTCTCACCAATATAACAGTAAAGTAAAGCCAAGAGACTTTTAGGTGGGTGATCTAGTCCTTCGTGAGAATCCCAAAAATCAGCAACATTGTGAGAAGAAGGGGAAGTTTGAACCCAATTGGTTGGGTTCTTTTATGATTACAATAGTATATGGCTTAGGGGCTTATCACCTATCTACATATGAGGGTGATCTCTTAGATGAGCCCCTCAATAGTATGCACCTCAAGAAGTTTTATGCTTAAAATCCCAATGCAAGGGATATGTATATAAAAAAATGTAAAAAATCATAAAATCAAAAGAAAACTGCAATAAAAACAAGTGGTGAAAACTTGGAAACATGCACCATTTGTGAAAGGTTAGCTCCTCTCTCTATTAGGATTATTCTAAGCATCTCGTCTGATGTATATATCCATAATAAAACTTCTACTCTAGCTCATCTTTTTCAATGTATATATCCATAATAAAATGGCTAGCCCATAGCATCCCATCCAATGTATAAACCCATAAAAAAACCCCACCATAGCTTGGTCTAACATCTTGGTCTTAATCTTAGTTTGTGTGTCTTTCTTCATCCATATTAAGTCAGTCCATCACCTAGCTGGGGGAATGTCCTCAACCAAGTTTGGAAAGTGGATCTATGATAGTCATGACTCCTAGAGGACAAAATGGAGTATATTTACCAAATAAACAAACACAATCGAATGCTCTTACATGATGATATCTTGATAATGACTCATAACATATGATATATCTTTCAAATGTGATGGATTACCTTTAAATTTTACTTGTTCAACATTATCGAATCAAATCTAAACTTAACATCTTTTGGAGAGAAATGTATATTCATGGCAAGCATGTTAGAATGATTGTTATAGGCTATGCATTCATACTTGGATTTCATTTTTATAATGTTCCCTATGCTATTCTGGGATATCAATGACATGAGTTTAAAACTCCCATATGTCATTGATTAGAATAGCTAGGATGGGACATGATATTTTTCTTTGATTGCTATTTGTGGGGTATATTCTGATGAAGTCAATAAAATAAGTAATTGGGGTGTCAATGCATAAGTGCCTTCATTAATTTAATATGCATTGACTCATAAAATTTATGTTGAAATGAAAATTCTATTAATAGTGATGTGCCACACATACCTCGACTCCAAATATTTGTTCCCCGATGGAGGGGAGAATATTCCTTTTCTGTTATGCAAGCGAAACCCAAGTCATCTCAGTTTAATTATACTTAGATGCTTGTCAAGCTTGCTATATTAAACTCCATGTAATAAGTGCGTAGGTCATCATGGTTTGATTATACCACGATTCTTACATTTTCTTGCAACAAAAGGATCTCAATGATGATAAACAAATTTTAGTTACTATGATCTATGATGTTTCATGAAGTTGTGGAGATATTCATTTTGTATTTCATTTTTCATTTCTTTAAGATCCTATTGCATACAATGCTCCTTTTTTAGGGTTTCATAGGACTTCTTTCTTATTAGCTTATTTGGTTTCTTTGTCCATTCTTCTCATGTTAGACATATTGTTATTAAAATTGAGGATATTTGGCATAAAAAACATATGTTTCATGTTGCTTTATTTTCATCATTTATCAATTCATCATAATCAATTATGCATTATTCATAATGTATGTTTCATTTACATCATTTCATCTTATCTTATCTTATTTTATTATCATAATCATTTGTCATTTGTACATATCTATTTTGTATTAAATGAATTTTCAAATCATTTAGTTGCATCTCGTTATTATAGTTATTATCATATTATATCTTATTACCATTCAAAAATTTTTAATTTCTTTTAAATATCCATTATGCATTGTTTATTTCATATATTTCATTATCAACAATTGCATGTTCATTTAGTTGAATCCCATTATTATTCTATTATAATTACTTTTAACATAATCATTATGGCTATAAGCATCACATTTATTATCCATAATCAAATCATTCATTCACATATTTTACATTTTTAGTTACATTGCATTATGTCAATAAAATTACATGATCATCATTTAGAAATTCATTCATCTACTTACATAATGTTAAATAATCCATCACATAATCATCATTACAAGTAGCATCATAAAAAGATATTATCTAAAGATAGAATCATAAACCACTATGCATCTATATCAAAATAAATCATCACTTCCTACATATGTCAGTACCCCCATGTATAAACCATAAAATAATTGCATCATAATAGAATTGACCATAAAATAATTGCATCATAATATAATTGACCATAAAATAAATGCATCATAGGAAAGTCCATCATTACAAGTCTATCACAGTAAGAGAGTCCATAAAAAGCATAAAATGTCCAACTGTCCAATGATATATCATATATAACAATGTGTCCATCCAGTCTCAAAATACATCATAATACATGATATAAATACAAAAGTGTATACACAATATCTCAGAACCACTGCCCCCTGACTTAGTTTGCCTATGTCTCCATGATGTGATGGAAGGCCCCACTGCATCTAGATCACTTGAACCTATGGGTGGTTTAGGAGTTCATGAAGTTTTTCCACTACTAGAACCTAATCCTTGTCTATTTATAGATGTCCAAACTACATAAGAGCTCTCTCACAAGCTCCCTATCCACTGGTCTCTTGACACCACCTATCTATATGCCTCCTTCCAATAGGTGATCTCCCTACTAGCTTTCATCATCAAATGTAGACTGTCTGCATGAGGTCTCAATACTTGTGTCAACTTGAAATCATCCAATAAGGTGTCAGCCTCACCTCGTCGCTCTATAGATGAGTCTCGCTCTAGTCTCACCTCTTTCAGCTTCACCTCTAATCTCTCAATCCATCTCTCTAGTCTAGGGACATAGTCATCCTATACCTATTTCATTGCTAGTCTGACTAGAAATGCATCAATGTCAATGTCCTCCTCCTAAGCCTCTATCTATAAGTATGGATCCTACTACCCTACATCCATCACCACCTACTTATCTTGTATACCTATGTTGGGCATATGAACATCCTCCCTTGCTATATTGAGCATCTTCTTGTCCTATATGGGATCTCCCTGTACCTATACATCCTCTATATGCACCTATGCATATTCATATGCCTGCACTATGACATCTACCTATATCTATGTAGGTGGTGGCCTAGGTACCTATCTTTCTAGGAGTGGCATGAGTCCCCCTAGTTGTACTCCTCCTCTTCTCATCTGAGGTCTACCTCTATCCCCTCACCCTCCATCAGATCCACCACCACCATCATCACCACCAGCCCCTCTACCATCTCTCCCTCTACCTCTGTCACCTCTCTGGCTTCTCCCACATCTCCTCTCCCTCCTTCCCTTTCCCACATCTCATCATGGTGGCCTCTCTACAAGATTTTTCAGCCTCAAGAAGGGATGGTCTCTTAGATACCTCTTGTACTCTGCCTTCATCCCTTGATCTACCACACCTTGCCTCATCGACCATGCCTGAAACAAAATGTCCAAAAACTCCTGATAGACAATCTTGAATGATACCATGGGCCCCAATCTTGCCTCTCCTAATGTGTATGAGAAAAATCTATCATGCCCTATGACATCCCCTAAATCCGACCGAACTATCTAAGTACCTAGCCTACCAACTTCCTCTCAATGACGAAGGGAGTCCTCCCAATCAGCCATCTCAACTCAAAGTAGAATCCAAGCTTCCTCTCATCCTCCCATAGCTCATAGGAAATATAAGGCCTCCAAATCATGACATCAATAGTATCAAATGCATGCCTCCAAAACTCTAAATGTCCCAGTTTATGCTGAGACTGAATAGATGCACATAAGAGTATGTATGGCTGACCAACACCTCTAAATCTCATAGCAACCAATCACGTGATCACGATGTGCTCCCATGCCCATAAGTGAAGCAATGTAACTCTTGTCAATAGTGATGCACCCCTCTAGTACACCACTTTGTGAAGGTCTTGATGTAAGTGTGCTAATAAGCACAAACCCCACACAAATTGGGTCCCCTCCTCCATCATCCTCTGAAGTGTCCAACCACAAAACCATGTGATTGTCGAATCTAGATAGACATAATCACCGATAGCTCTAGGAAATAAAACAAGGAGAGGCTCATACAGGTCCACCATGTCCTCCAAGCTAATCTCCACCTCATCAATCTCATCATCTCCAAATACAGCTCTGCACTCATCCAAGCCACCGTGCCCATTGTACTGCACTAACTCTCCTATGATGGGCAATTGGAGGATGCAATACACATCCTCTAAGATCACTGTCATCTCCCTTATAGGGAGATGGAAGGTACTCATCTTAGAGTGCCACCTCTCCCCTAGTGTCATCAACATCCCAAGGTTCACCCGAATCTCTGGTGTATAGATAATATGGTACAACCTTGTGGCCTCGATCAACAATCTACTTGTCTTTGATAATGCCAGCCTCAGGTTTTGCGTGACAAGATATCTCTCCCATGATATGAGAACATCAATAATCTCCTCCTATCACAATAAAAAAATAAACAAACTATCAGGTTTATTATAGATTGATCTATCTATCTATCCTATATCTCAATCAACCACATGTTTATCACATGTCTACCAAGATAATTCTATCAATTATCTAATTAGGTAGGTTAACTAGTGACCATGCTATGATGTTGGCTACCTTCAAAATGATCTAAACACATAGCCGATATACCACATCAACTTAATCTATGGTTTTTCCCTAATCAACCTAATTCATTTCTAGATTTTACCCCCTGAAATGAATGCGTAACACAAAAAACTACATGTGCAACATCCCCTTACAAATATGCAAATTTAACATATGTGCACTTTCCCTAAACACACGTGCCATCAATTTGGATGCATGCATAGAAACACATTTGTACACATTTATTTACTAAATGCGCAACCCCCTAATTTTCTAAAATGCATGCGCAGGTACCCCACATGTATGCACAGTTTTAGTAGCTTGCTACACAAACATAACATATTGTTGTTCATACATACGTCGCAACTGCGCATTCATTCTCCGCAAGCCAAATGTTTTTTTCCCTACCTATCCCTAGGTTGAATCTACCTACAACATGCTAAAATCATTCAATAAAACATGGAAAATCAAAAAATCATGAAGCAGGATCAAACCACCTACCAGCTCTCTAGAGTCAGGTGGTCTCTGGAAGCATCAGACAGGCTTGAAATGATGATCTGGTAGTGGGAATGGCATCTTTCTCAACTTAGCACTCTTCTCTTCACAACTCTTCTCTCTTAATGACAAGTGTACCAATGATCATCTATTGGACCCTTCGACCCCTATATATAGCCTTTGGACCAGCTTTAGGTGGTGTGTGGACCCTACCTACCGTGATTCTTTTGTCACTCCATTTTTCCACTCGTTTCTTCTAATTCTTTTCATGAGATTGATCGTCAACAAAATTTAAAATAAAAATAAAAATAAAAATCAATAATAGAAAAAATTATCAAAAAATTGATGATCAATCTCTTGAGGGGACATGCTAGCATCACTTCTGTCTAGGGCATCGTCTAGGGCAGGGCAAAAATGCTTGATTTTTTCTTTGAAACAATGCAACCAAATCATTATTTCAAAAAGGGGAAAAATGTATACACTTAAAATTGGCTTGATAAATTAATTAAATATTTATTATTTAATTAATGTTTATTCCCTCTATTATTAAACAAATTATTCAATTTATTTAGTACATTGACTTATCTTATTCTTCTTATCCTAAGTCCTCTAAATTAGTCCTATTAAAGTGATTTAATGAATTAGTCAATTACACAATCACTATATGACTAAGTCCTTTAGTCCATCTCATAGACCTAGTCACCTGACACATCACCTTGGCTAAAGTAATTAACTTTTATTAATTATTAATAAGTTACAATTATCCTCACAAACCATTGTTAGGAATGAATGCAAAGCATTTTGGTAGCCATTCTATAGCAGTTGTTGTTGCATTCATGACTTGGATTGTCATTGATGTCAACACAGTGATATTCTGGATATCAGCAGGAAATCAGGTACAATTTTGTTTTGTGCACATGTTGTATTGCAGATTGGCTTTTGCACAGTTGATGGTATGTTCTTTGGTGTGTTATTAACCTATGGTTAACAGTGCAAAAAGGAATTCATTCATTCATGAGAGTTATGAGCATTTTGGTGAAAGCAGTGTTTAGACAATGTTTCTGTGTAGCGATTTTCAGAAATCGGAGGATATCTCTTAGCTAGGATGGAATCTGATTTTGTGCAATTAAAGGGATGTTGGAGACTCATTAATGATGATGTGGTTCATAGCACAAACTTTGAGGATATGTTTGGAGAAAGTTACAGTATCTGGAAGCTGATAGTTTTATGTGAATTTTGTGTGTAGCATGTAGAAATTATTATTTTGTAATTGAGGACCGACTCATTTGTAATTATTTGAGTTTGGTATATAAGAAGGAATGTTTTCCTTGTTTTAATAAGAATTGAGAAAAAAAAATAATTGAGAAAAAGAGAATTGTAAAAAAAGAGAATTGAGTAGAGAGGATTGAATTGTGAAAGTTGAGATGCAAATATATGCATGAAGTGAAGAAAAGAGCTAATTCAGTGATGAAGGAAGACTTGTGAGTACAGAGATCTGGAATTGTGATCTTGTGTATTACAGAGTGTAGTTTTGGCACAGTATAAAGGAGGTAATATATTTCATATTATTCTGTTGAATAATTCTAAGATCTGTTGGACAACGGGTTCAAAGATCTTGCCTTGAAGCTGTTTGGGTAGTGGGTCCTTCTGTCTTCCATAAACTCTTAACCAGGTTAGAATCTTTTAATAGGGATTCAAAATCTCCTAACAGAGATTTATATGTACTGAATGTATTTCATAAGACTCCTAACAGGGTCCATCCTCTAACAAGGAACTTTCATTTTAGTGCATCATTTTGTGGGCATCATTCCCATTGGGGTTTACTCTTTTCAAGAGGTTCCCTAGTCAATATATATTGTGTTATTGTGCAATTGTGTATGGTTATCTTTCTATGGTTGATTACTACAGTGATTATATTGTTTAAAGTAGTTGAATGGTTAAATTATCAGATAACTGATTCACCCCCCCCCCTCTCAGTTATCTTGGGGATCTTTACTTTCTAACGCACATGTCCTATTCTTAAGGGCTATATGGCCTCATAAGACTTGGTCTCATGACCACATGTCTTCTTCCAAACTTGGTCAAGACTGTGTACTCTAAATAGTGCACTTCTCTAAGTCATTATATCCAAGGGAATCCATGAGAGGGAAACCTTGAGAAAGTGACCTAGAGCTCCCTAGGCATGGAGTGCAAGGGTATTTTAAGTTTGCTCTCAGCTAGAGCTATTAAGCCTATAACCTTGCTAGTAAACCATGCAATGGGAGATTTAATGAAGATAAGGGAAAGAATGGCAATATCAACAAAAAATCTAAATGAGAATGCAATGCAATACTATGCTAGAATGAAGATGTAAGCTAAGCTATAAAAATGAAAGATAGAAGTATTACAAATCCTTGCTAATTAAACTATGTGAGCTAATCTATAGCATAAAGGAAACTAAATTAAGAATGCAATGATAATGAAACTAAACTATGATGCAAGAATAAAAATGAAATGACGATGCAATGTTTCAATATGAGAGATCTAAGAATACCATATCTCCAAAATGCCAAGATTGAGAAGCTCCAAGATTCCAAGATGCTAAGATGCCAAGACTCCAAGAGAATGATAATGCAAGAGATGAATTATGCAAAAGATGAATCATGCAAAAGATGGATCATGCAAAAGATGGATGATTGAGAATGAGGAGAGAGTCTCCTTTTAAAGGATTTTAGAAATGAATGGACGGTCAAGATTAAGAGGCAAAAAAGAATTATCAAAGGTGGAAATTAAATCTTGGTTGATCCATGTGCTCAAGATTCTCAAGAGGCAAAATCAATGGACATGATTAAGAGACAAAAAAGATATGTGGAAGAGATTAAGAGGCAAAAAGATATGTGGAAGAGATTAAGAGGAAAAAAGAGATTCCACTCACCTTGAAAAGTGTGCATTCATGTGAAGACAAAAAGTCTTTTTCTTTTTTATTTTATTTTATTATTTATTTATTATTTTTAGAAAAGTGGTTTCCATTAAAAGATTTTTTATTTAATTAAAAGAGATTTGTTCTTTTAATTAAATGTGGCTTAGGATAAAGTGATTTTATTATTTAATTAAAAGATTTTTTATTTATTTAATTAAAAGATATTTTTAATTAATTAAAAGGGAGCATGTTCTCTTAATTAAATAAGATTTTTATTTTTTTTATTTTTTCTCTTTTTAATTAAATAAGGCTCAAACCTTAGGAAATATTGAATTGATTATGATTTGATCAAGGAAATTGATATAATTGAAAATGTTGATATTGATTCAGGGACTTGATAAATTGATAAATGGGGGCCCAAAGTCTAGGCAACCATTTTAGGGTGCATACAAAGACCACATTCCATATTCCTCAGGAGGTTCTCTAGCCACCTCAAGGAGTCAAAGATGACTCATGGGACACTTGTGCCAAGAATTGTTATGGGGAAATTGTCTTCCCACCTTCTTCTCAAGGGTCTTTGTGAGACAATTGACATGTGTCTTTCCTTTTGGAACCTTTCATTCCTTTTTGTCAATATAGGAGGAACATTTCTCCTATTCCTCCTCTCACATTCCAACTACATCCCTTTTTCTCTCAACCCCTTCAACAAAGTCAATCTCAACCTTAGGATTCTCCACCTTTCAATCTCCACCCTAAGATCTTTCCAACTAGGCTTGAGTCCTCCAAAAACCTATAAAAGGATCATTCCTCTTCCTTTTAGAGCCTAATAGAAGTAGTGATTTCAAGCATTGAAGCATTCAAGAAATCAATCCATTTTAGTGTAATTGTAAGCATTTACATATCATTCTCTTTCATCAAGTTTGCATTCACCAGCATAGCATAAGGAAATCTATATTTAGGCTAGTTTTGCATACATATCATCAATATCTCCACAGTTTGGAAGCATTTTGGGTAAAAGGAACACATTTTGAAATTTGAGAGCTCAACAAATCCAAGAATTGAAGGCTAGGAGGGCAATGGAGACAAGCTACATGGGTGAGTGAAGGTATAACTTCTTGTTTTGATTTCATTTCAATCTTTGTAATCTTCATTGTAATTCATTTTAGATTGATTTAATAGCTTAATATAGTTAGTATCTCATTTCTAAGATTAGTAATTTAATTTGCATACAACCTTTTGCAAAGATTTTACAATAAGACTGTTAATTCCACGCGGTTAAGATATTTCTCTATTACAAATGCTAATAAGAAATAGTAAATAAATTGACCTATTAATAAGAAACTAACTTTGCATAATCAGATCCTTTGTACACTCTTCTTCTTCACTTAAATCCTTCAACTTCCACTGGCTTCAACACTTCATCAAATTATACTTTTTGACTCCTAGTCTATCTTTTCCTTCTTCACTACATCAGTCGGTGACTTGTCAAGCCTTGAATTTGCTCACCATTTTTTACACAAATTCATCCTTTATATAGATTTTTTTTTTCTGCTTAATCTCCTTTATCAAATTTTCCTTTGGTTAATCTCACCCATTCAATTCATTTCACAAACTTATTGATTGAATCTAGATCTCGCTAACATGTTCTACCTTCACCTCAGAACTTTAACTTTCTTGAAACTTGTTCCTTTTCTTTTACCCACTTAGATTTGTACCGTAGATCATCATCATGGATTTTTTTGATTGTAGATCTATCTAACTAACTCTTCCTTAGCATCATAATCTTCCAACTCATCATAGCTAATCATTAAATGTCATTTTGATCCTTGTATTTAATTTATGTTCCTTTCTTGGTTGATGTAATGGAGGATGGGGAGAGGGGCCAAAGGCACACCCTAACCAGATCTACCTTGCAAACATCACATGCAGAAGCAACAACACACAATAGTGAGAGAGAGAATGTAGATACTTTCATATATTATCTTCAATTTGATTCATACATGCCGAGCTGTAAGGCCTACCCGATTTAGGCTAGTTATTACAATCAAGTACATAAATCCTCCAACATGTGAGGATCTAACAACAATCTCTAATTTTCTATTTTCTATCTTCTAACTCCAAAAAACTTCCCTAAACTTGAACTAAACAACTACATTTATACAAGAGGCTACTGAACAATTCGGCCTTAAAATCCATTATTAATGGAAGGGATGACTAGATATAGGTCCACACGCTCTCCAATGATAGGTACCAACATTAAATATGTGACCCAAATTAAATTCATAAGTCAGCCTCAACATAAATCCAAAATAAACAACTCGGTAAGTAAGGAAATCGAGCACTAGAAAAGCATCACCGAGCACCATGGAAATTCACCAAGTGCCAGAGAGATAACCAACCAACACTAATGAACAAAGGAAATTGAGAAACACTGAACCAACTTGGTCAAAGAGGGAACCGAGCAATATTGAAAACTACAAACATCTTTTTGGTAACATAGGATTGCCAAGGACCCGAGATGCTCCTACATCAAACACCTGGGGTTATTTGAAAATGATTCTCTGAATCATGAAGTAGGTATGATCCGAGCTACATCCAACTTAGATTTTAAAATCCATGAACTGTATTCAATCGGTCTATTCTTCCACTTTTCCAGATATTCAATATACTATTTTCCTCTTGTACTTCTACCAATTCTTTGTTCCAAAATGTGTTCAACTTCTTCTGTCTTCTTCTTAGTATAATCCATCGGTACTATCATTTCTTCATCCGACTCATGATACTCGTACAAATCAACAATGTGGAAAATAGGTGATATATCATGTCATTAGGTAACTCAATCTCATATGCATTTCCACTGTCAAATCTCTTGAAAATCTTGCAAGGTCCAAACTTCTTCATTTTCAGCTTCCCATATGTTCCAATAGGAAATCAACCTTTCTTCAAATGAACCATTACTTCATCACTGACTACAAAAGTCTTATGTCTTCTTGATCTGTCAGCTCTGTCTTTTTATTTATGATTAATATTTTTCAACTTATGTTTCACATCTTCATGCAATGTCTTCATGTACTCAACAAATCTCATTCCTTCAGCACTCCTCTTTCTTTCATTAGCAATATCCCTCAAATCAGATATACCTCTCAGTTGTATGCCATTTACAATCTCAAAAGGTGTTTTTCCAATACTCCTATTCACTGAATTATTATATGCAAACTCTGCTTGTGCCAACATAGAATCCAAATTACTTGGTGTGTCTCCAAATAACATTTCAAAAGATTTCCCAAACTTCTATTCACAACTTCTGTCTGTCCATCGGTTTGTGGGTGAAATGTTGAACTATATTTCAACTTGGTACCAAACTTCCTCAAAAGAGTTTTCCAAAAGTATCCAACAAATTTACTATCTCGGTTAGAGATAATACTCCTTGGTAATCCATGAAATCTAACAATTTCCTTAAATAAAAGATTTTCTATATGTACTGCATCTGATGTCTTTCTAGAAGGTATAAAATGTGTCATTTTAGAAAATCTATCCATAATAACAAATATAGAATCATTACCTCTTACTATCTTCGGTAAGCCAAAAACAAAATCCATACTGATGTCAATCCAAGGTTTCTGAGGAACAACAATTGGTGTATACAATCCATTATTCTGACTTAATTCTTTTGCTACTTGACAAATTCCATAAATTTTCAAAAATTTCTGAACATCTTTATACAACTGCAGCCAAAATTATTTCTCCTTAAGAAAATTCAATGTCTTATCAATACCAAAATGTGTAGCCAATCCACTACTATGTTTCTCCTTTATCAAATTAGTTCTCATTGCTCCTCTTGATATACACAACTAAATACCCTTAAACAACATACCTTCTTGATTGAAATATTCATCCCATTTAGTACTCGATTGGTCTTGAATATGTGCTATGCACTTTCTCCACGGCTAAAAAAATAAGGATCAAATTCATAAGAATATCTCATGTCATCAAAGCCAAGAACTTCATTTTTCATCTCGGTCATCAAAGATCTTCTTCTACTCAATGCATCAACAACTTGATTAGTGACTCCACTCTTATGCTTTATCAAAAATGTATAACTTTGCAAATACTCAACCCATTTCATATGTCTCTGATTCAACTTATTCTGACTACCCATATATTGTAAAGTCTTATGATCGGTATATAACACAAATTCACTCAGTATTAAATAATGTCTCCATTTCTTCAGTGCTTGAAAAATAGCATAGAATTCTTGATTATACATAGAGTATTTCCTTTTTGCATCATTCAAATTTTCACTAAAGAAAGCAATAGGTTTACTCTCTTGACTCAATACAACTCCAATTGCACTTCCACTTGCATCACATTCCACTTGAAATACCTTATTGAAATCAGGCAATGCTAAAATAGGAAATTAAGCAACCTTCTGCTTCAAAGTCTCAAAATTTTTATCAGCTCCATGTGTACACTTGAATTCCCCTTTATCTCCTCTCATAGTCTTAGTCATAGCATTAGATATTGAACTGAAATTCCTAATGAACTTTCAGTAAAAAATTTCCAAACCATGAAATGATCTTACCACACTAGCATTCTTAGGTCTAGGCCAATTCAAAATAGCTTCAACCTTTTTAGGATCCATTTTCAAACCATCAGCTGAAATCACAAATCCAAAATACACAATCTCCTCTTTCATGAATGAAAACTTTTTCATATTTATCAACAAATTTTCTTCTTTCAACCTCTGCAAAACTTGTCTAACATGAAACAAGTGTTCTTCTTTGGTCTTACTGAATATCAAAATATTTTCAAGATATACAACCACAAACTTACCCAATAATTTCTTCAAAAGTTCATTCATCAATCTCATAAAAGTACTCGGTGAACTAGTTAAACCAAAAGGCATAACCAACCACTCATACAAACCTTCTTTTGTATTGAAAGCAATCTTCCACTCATCACCTTCTCTAATTTTGATCTAATGATACCCACTTTTCATATCAATTTTGGTAAAATACTTTGCTCCAGTCAAACTATCCATTATGTCATCCATTCTTGGTATAGGAAACCTATATTTCACTATTATCTTGTTGATGGCTCTGGAATCAGTATACATTCACCATTCCCCATTCTTCTTCAGTGCCAATATAGTAGGTACTACACAAGGACTCAAAATTTCTCTAATCAAACCTTTCTGCAACAATTCTTGAATCTGTTGGTTCAATTCTTGATTCTTGATAGGTGTCAATCGATGTGGTGCCTTATTCGGTAAACTAGCTCCAGGGATTAGATCCATGCAATGAACAATGCTTCTCTGTAGTGGAAAACCATCAGGTACATTATCAAAAATTATTTCACTGTACTTGGTGAGTAACTTATCAATCTCCTCAAGGATACTATCCTTTGTTTTCTTACTTGATTTGTTAGGAATCATAACAAAACATACATCATTCTTCTTCAAATCCTTAACAAACTTTCTTCCTTCCATCAAGCAAACTTTCACAGATGTGAAAACATTATTAACAGGTTCTTCAATCAAAGGCAACAAGATTTGTCTTCTCCCATCAGCCCAAATAGTATATTTATGCAATCTCCCATCATATATAGCATGGCTATCATATTGCTAAGGTCTACCCAAAAAAATATGACAACAATCCATAGGCATGATATCACACAACACCTTATCATAGTATTTTCCAATTTTGAAAGTCACATAACATTGTTCACTTACCAAGAGTGTATGCTCATCTTTGGTCCATGAAATATGATAGGGATTTTGATGTTCCAACCTTTTCAAATGCAAATTTGTGACCATTTCCTCAGATGCCAAATTCTCTAAGCTACCACTGTCAATGATTACCTTCAAAACTTTATCAGAAACTCTACATCTGGTTTTGAACAAAATTTTCCTTACCAGATCTTCCTTATTACTTTCACTCCAAAGTTCTCTCCTTACTATCAAGTTATTTTCCTTCTCAAGTTCATTCGGTGACTCTTCTTGCACCAAAGCATTTCTACTACTACTAGCCTTCTTACTTGCATGTGTACATTCAAAGGATCTATGTCATTCTTCTCTACAATTTTAACAAGTTCCTCAGAAACCACCTCTATTATAACCACCTTGGTAGTTACTGCCTCTACCTCTAGATGAATTTTCACCTTTCCACACCATCTTGCCTTTATCAAGAGTTGTCTTTTCATGTTCAGATCTACTATTTTCACCATGAGATCTACCTCTTCCTCTAGGGAATCTACCACCTCTAGCTCTTTGTCTTTGCTTATGTCTCTTGTTCAATTTCTCTTTAGCTTTCAATGAAAATTGATAAGCCTCTTCAATGTTCTCCAACTTGACCAAACTGATTTCTTCTTGGATGGAAACTATCAAACCATTCAGGTATCTAGCAATTCTTTCCACATCATCTTCATCATGTCTAAATCTGATATCTAATCTATAGAATTCCTCAGTATATTCCTTTACCAAGCTATCTTTCTGCCTCAAACTTTACATTCACCTAACTAGGTTAATCCGATAATCACAAGGTAAGAACTTCCCTTTCAATTTATTCACCATTTTATTCCATACCTTGTTTTTGTATTTGCCTTTCATCTTTCTATCCAGCTACAGATGTTCCCACCATAAGGATGCATGACTTTTCAACTTTGTGCTTACAATTTTCACCTTCTTTTCCTCAGGTACATTTTCATATTCAAAATACTTTTCCATCTTAGTGATTCAATCCACCAATTCATCAGAATCTAATTTTCCACTATACTTAGGAGGATTAAAGTGTGGTGTAGACTTCAAAATTGTAAAAGACTTCAATAATCTTTCCTTGCCTTGATCCATCATAGGTGCACGTTCTACATCACCTTATTCTACCTCAATTTCATCATCACTAACATCTTCAAGATGTCTTCCTCTTCTCTGGGTTGTTTCAACAACTTATAATCTAGCAGCAAGTTGTCTCAACATGTTTGCCAATCCTAGATTCACATCTCACCTCCCATGAACCATCTTGAAACCCTCTGCAATTGCAGGCCATATCACAATTTTCTACCCCACAACAATTCAACTAGGGCTTCACAAGAAGGAACCTTCAAACCTAGATTCACAAACCTAGATCTAGATCTCACCTCACTCTGTTACCACTTGATGCAAGGGAGGATGAGGAGAGGGGCCAAAGGCACACCCTAACTAGATCCACCTTGCAGAGATCACATGCGGAAGCAATAACACACAATAGTGAGAGAGAGAATGCAAATGCTTTCATATATTATCTTCAATTTGATTCATACATGCTAGGCTATAAGGCCCTCCCAGTTTAGGCCAGATATTACAATCAAGTAAAAAAGTTCTCCAACATGCGAGGATCTACCAACAATCTCTAATTTTCTATCTTCTATCTTCTAACTCCAAAAAAACTTCCCTAAACTCTAACCAAACAACTACATTTGTACAAGAGGCTACCAAATAAGTTGGCCTTCAGATCCACCATTAACGAAAGGGATAACCAGATCTAGGTCTACACGCTCCCCAATGATAGGTACCAACATTAAATCTGTGACCCAAATTAAATGCATAAGTCAGCCTCAACAGAAATCCAAAATAAAAAACTCGGTAAGCAAGGAAACCAAGTGGTAGACAAGCATCACCGAGTGCTAGGGAAATTCACCGATCGCTAGAGAGATAACTGACCAACACGGGCAAACAAAGGAAACTGAGCAACACCGAACCAACTCGGTCAAAAGAAGGACCAAGCAACACTAAAAACTACAAACATCTTTTTGGTGACACAAGATTGCCAAGGACTCGAGATGCTCTTGCATCATCGGTGGATAACTATGAATTTAGGTGCCTAAACCTTCTTCTTAGTGTCTTGAGTTCCTGTTCCTTTACCACAATTTAATTTTCTCTTACCGAATTACATATCCTAGTCAGTAGCCAAAACTGTTTAACTTATCGATTTTGTTTAATCTTCTTTACCATTCTTTACCAACTTGATGTAATCATATGTTAGGTAGAAAAAAATTATATCAACATAATCTTAGCATTGTCTAATCTATATTCGATACCCATTTAAGTCTTCATCTTCACAACATCTCAGTTCTTCTTCTCCTTAACTCATTCAACTTATATCATACTCCAAATGATATGGCAACATAATATAAACTAGATAATCAATTTATTGACATCAATGACAAGAATAACTAATCCAACCTTTCTATTATCTTGTAAACCTTTGATCTTGGTCAGTCTTCATCATCATCATCATCAGTTATAGTAAGACAACCTAATCAATCAAAGCTCGACCATTATCTTCTATGTGACATCCCTTTTGTAAAAATATATTAGTAAAAATTCTATCTAAATATCTTTATATGGACTCAAATTGAACCAAAAGACAAAACATACCTAGTTTTCACATTTAAAGTGAAATTAGGGGTTTGATTTCTATCCATCTATCCTCTACTCTATCTTGGAAAAAATAAAAATTGGGCAACCAAACACCATAAACATCATCTATCTTACACTTTTTATTTGACAACAAAATAAAAGCAAGTGACCAAAATGAAAACTTAAATTTCAACAAGACCAACCTAACAAATGAAATACAACTAAAATAGAAGATCATAACAACATATGGTGGTATTTTTAATTTTCTCTTTTTGATTCATTATTTGAGTCTATAGTGAATGTTGTTCTGTGAATCTAATGAAATTATATGGGATTTGACAACTATAAAAAGTTTTATGTCTTCATGT